>JAHRHZ010000210.1:906204-916546 GCA_024137785.1 Ginglymostoma cirratum | reverse complement strand
TAGGATGCTCCTCTTGAAACATTTCAGTTTCTTTTACCTTCTGATTGTTCTAACATTCTTGGGGAGGGTAAAATTTTTGAACATGCCAGGCCATTTCCCGAAATGAAGTCAATTCCTTCTATAAGTATTTGTTTTACTACTTCCATTGCAACTTCTCCATTTACAAAATCGGTCTAACCCAAATCTCCTTAATGAGGTTCTGAGGAAGGGTCACTTGACCCAAAACATTTACTATTTATTTCGCTCCACAGACGCTGCCAGACCTGCTGAGCTTTTTCAGCAATTTCTATTATTGTTTCTGATTTACAGCATCTGGGTTCTTCCGGTTTTTCTTTAAATGAGACTTTATTGGTATGTAATTCCAATTACTGGCTTCTCCTCCATTAACTCTTTGGAAGACAAATAGGATTATCAGACAGCATCTTCTGGAGACTGACTCTAGAATCGGCCAATATCTTAATTGGTTTACTTTCTTGATTCAAAGCAGAAGGAAAAAACCTCTAGTGGTTCGATTCTCCTTGTCAACATTAGAAAAATCATCATGAGTGTCCTGACCCCTTTCGCCTTCCTTTGTACATTTTAAGGAAGGATGTTGTACTACCACAGTTTTAATACCCAATTCCTTTCCTAAAGTTTTCTGAAGGCTCCTTAAACATTCCTAATACTGCAATAAGTCTCCCATTCAAGGTGCAGCATTTGGGTATGTCCAAATGTTACTACACCGAGGGTCCATTAGCTTAGCTGACTGGTTTATAATGCAGAGTCACACCAGCAACACGGGTTTATTCCCCACACTGGCCAACATCACCGTGACAGACTGGCCTTCTCAACCTCACACGAGGCCCAGTGACCCTCAGATTAAACTCACCATCAGTCTTCTCTCCCTAACGGGACAGCAGCCCTGCATCCACTGGGAGGATAGTGACCTTACATTTTACCTTAATTCAATGGAAGAGCGTTAAATTCTTTCCATCACTTTTGATTTTAATCTCTCTCCTTTCTTGCTCTGGTATCTTGTCATCCCACTTTTTCATGGGTAAATTATGTTCTCCAAGTTTCCCATCCCTCATTCCATCTTGCTTTCCAGTCAACTTTTCTTAACTGTCACTGTTTTACTATCTCCTCTATTTCCATTATCTTCTGTTTCTCTTTAAGTCACTTCCTTTTAGCTCTAACTGGATCTTAATTACTTCCAGTTATGCAATCTCAATTTCCCGTCTTCAAAAATCAGAATACTGAATGATCACTTGAAGTATCTCATCTTAAGAAAATCCTGTTATGTCACAATTTTCTAGCTTTCTTCACTTAGCTTTTGAAGAGTCCAAAAAATCTACTGTTTAACATCTAAAGTCATCTTCAAATTCCCACGCAATAAATTTCACCACAAAACTTATGTTCAGAACAGCCAGGTAACCATTGCTTTAAGAAAGCAAGACATAGATCCCTCTTAAATCTAGCGAATTCAAAATCCTAGAAGCACCCTAATTAATACAATCCTAGCTGATGTTACTACTGAACAGGTCAGACCCCAGACTGAAACCCGAATTGACAGGTCATAATTTATTTTTGGTTTTAACATTGTGGTCTTCCACCGGAACACAAGCATACAATACTACAGATTTGGTTTCATTGTTTAAAAAAAAAACACAATAATGAACATAAAATAGAATAAGCTGAACACAAGTATAATACAAAATAAAATACAATCCCATTAATGCTAACAGCACTCTTTCACAGTACTCAGCCCAGAGAGAATTCCATCTCTATCACATCTACATGGCTTAGTTTAAGTGTGGCTCCAATTCAGACTGTTGAAAATCTGATAGCTTCTGCCTTGAGTGTTTATATAACGAGCTTAGGATTTCTCAGCTTCAAATAACCCCTTCAGGGTTTTAACCAAACATCTCTGGTTGGAATTTTAAAACCAACTCCTTTGAGGTAAACTATTTCTCAACAGTTCTAAACTACCTCCCTTCCTCAGGAGCAACTGTCTTAAACATTCATCTTCAGCCAAGATCTCTGCAAACAAACTAACAAGCTTCCTTCAAGGTGTGGGTGGTTCCCAAGACAGGAAAACGAATCAAAGCTTCTATCTGAAACCTAATGCACTACACTGTTCACTCAAAAACTCACCCAATGTGAACAAATTTCCATTAACCTCAGAGAGCGTCTCAATTTTTTTTTGAAAGACATCAATATGGCCATGGAAATATTTACAAGTTAATCACTAAACCCCTTCAATAAGCATTGGAAATAAAATCCAAACTCTAAACTAAATAATGTTAAAATATACATAGAACACATAGCTTGCATCACATTGGCGCTACATATTATTTTCAGGTATGCCTGGTGTTATTCCTTTATGCTCTCCTGCACTCTTCACTGAAGATGAACTTATCTCCTGGCTTGATAGTAATGGTACAGTGGGCTGTGCCAGGAGATTGCAGCTTGTGGTAGACATAATTCTGCTGCCTTATGTGTGACCAGTCTTGAGTTGCTAATTCAGTTCAAAACATTTTTTTCTCATTTCGTTGTGGTAGTGCCACAACCTCTTACTGGTTCCTTTGCCACCTGCTGCAAGCCTATTAGCAGTAATGTCCTTTCTGAGTAAAAATGATTCCTGGTGATAGCCACTGAAGTCCCCCAAAAACAGTGTATCCTATGCTTTCGCCAACCTCTGTTTCCTCCAAGTGGTATGATTCATCAGCTCAGGGTGTAATTAGCAGATTTTCTTTCCTTGCATATGTTTTACCTGCTGTAACGAGACTCCTGGAATCTGAAGTCAATGTAGAGGGTTCTCCTTCTTGTCTGCACACCACAGTATTATCACCTCATGGTCTATAGCAGTGGTATTTAGGCCACAGTAACTCTTATGGACAAATACCACGTAGACCATGTCAGGCTGCTGCTTGTCTAGTTTTGGCAGTTAAGAATCAACCATAACGCAGTGGCTCTGGAATCACACTGAGGCCATTTGTGAATTGAATGGGTTTTTATGACAACTGACAATATCATACAGTCACCATTAAGCTAGTTTTCCTTTCCATTCCAGATTTATCTATTGATTGAAATTACACCATCTGCCAGGGTGGGATCGAAATCCAAGTCCTCAGAGCATTAAGACTTCAAATAATACCACAACTCACTGTCTCACATATTTGCCTTTGCAATCTTAGTCATCTGAAACCCACATTCTAATCTCAATGAAGTTCCAGCATCAAACATTCCAAAAGCACATGCAGGTAGAAAGAAAAGCTAATGCAAGATATGGTGCATGCTAGAAGTCTGGAACAGAACAAATGCCAGAAATACACTAGTCTGGCAGCATCTATGGAAAGTGTGTTAATTTTCAACTTGGTCTTTCGTGAGGCCAGAACATTTCTTCTGGTGAAATTTGATTAGGAAGAGCTACACCTGCCCCTACACCTCCCTCCTCACCCCCATCCCAGGCCCGAAGACGACCTTCCACAAACAGACGTTCACCTGCACATCTGCTAACGTGGTATACCGTATCCGCTGTTCCTGTTGTGGCCTCCTCTACGTCGGGGAAACTAAGTGGAGGCTTGGGGACCACTTTGAGGAACACCTACGCTCGGTTCGCAACAAACAACTGCACCTCCCAGTCACGAACCATTTCAACTCCCCCGCCCACTCCTTGGAAGACACGTCCATCCTGAGTCTCCTGCAGTGCCACAACGATGCCACTTGAAGGTTGCAGGAACAGCATCTCATTTTGCTTGGGAACCCTGCAGCCCAATGGTATCAGTGTGGACTTCACAAGCTTCAAAATCTCCCCGCCCCCGGCTGCATCCCAAAACCAGCCCAGCTAGTCCTGCCTCCCTAACCTGTCCTTCCACCTATCCACTCCTCCCATCTCAAGCCCCACTCCCATCTCATACCTACTAGACTCATCCCACCTTGACCTGTCCGTCCTCCCTGGAGCGACCTATCCCCACCGTAACTCCCCACCGACACTCACCTTTACTGGCTCCAACCTGCCTCTTTGACCTGTCAGTCCCCTCTCCACCTACCTTCTCCTTTATCCATCTTCTATCTGCCTCCCCCTCTCTCCCTATTTATCTCAGAATCCCCTTCCCGTCCCCCATTTCTGAAGAAGGGTCGAGGCCCGAAACGTCAGCTTTCCCGCTCCTCTAATGCTGCTTGGCCTGCTGTGTTCATCCAGCTCTACACCTTGTGATCTCACATGTTAACTCTGTTTCTATGTGCAGATAATGATTCACCTATTCTGTGCCAGTGGGATTAAAATCCAACTTTAAACCAGCATCCCTGCTGCACTGTTGCCCTCATCTTCCCTCCCCACATCCCATACAGCATGGGCTGGTTATGATTCTGCCTCCTACATCCTGAAAGGTCGTGCTTTAGCGTGACATCCATTAGCATCCGGGTTAAACATCTAAAATCGATAATTCCTGAAAAGTAAGTCACCATTTTCATTTCCTTAATCTGGACTGATCCAAACTATACCTATGAAAATGAGTTAATTGACTGCATCATTAATTACTACCTCTAAGCTTGCTACAGCCATCAGCTTCAGTCAACTGGAAGGGTAGAACATTGCTGTGATGCAATTTAATAGGCTTGCCACCCTGCTGTAATGATTATTCCTCTGGTAGTGGCTGGGATGGTGGTATTAAGTACTGAAATGCAAGAAGCATTTCAACATAGGTTGATCTGTCATTATCTGATATGCACACACCTCTCAGCCAATGCAATCGCTCAACTGATACACGTTTAATTTTTCACACAAAAATCTCAACATCTGTCAGAAAGTGTACTTTCAGTCAAGTGAGACAGATTAAGTGACTCCACCGCCAGCTTCCTTCCCATTTGGCATGTAACTTCATTAAGCTACCTGCTTCACCTGGTCTCAGACACTGGAGGGGTTTTGGCATTCAAGTATTACAAGACCTTCAGAGTGCACACTTACTACATCATGGATTGAAAGAACCTCAGGATATGTCAAAGATCTCCACAGCTAAAGAATATTTTGAATGCAGTATCATAAAGAATGCTACAGCCAACTTGTCATCAACTTCCCATTAACAGAAGTAAGGTTTTAATGATGATGGTTGAAGGATAAATATTAGCCACAATACCAGGGAGAAATCCCCTTCTCCATCAAATAGTGCAATATAATCTTTATCACAAGACAGGGAAGGAAATGTAGCTTACACATCTGAAATATGCACCTTTAACGGTACAACACTCCCTCAGCACTAAAGGGTGCGTGTGCGCGCACGTGTCTGGAGTTGGGCTGAAACCTGCAGCAGTGCTGTTCACCAAGGCACAGCTGACAAAAAAATAGAGCCCCCAATATAGGAAGGTGACACCAGACAGAAAAAATTAGACCAGACTTCGCAGAGAGCCCAAGTCTACAAAGTTTTTTTTAGACTTTGTAACTTAGATTGAATTCAGACAAGAAGTGTTTTTTTTCCCTCCAGAGTTAAGGCATGGTGTCAGGTTTGCAATCTCCATCTTAGTGTTTAAGATAAAGCCATAAAATATTCAACAGGGGAGACAATGACCTTGTGGTATTATCGCTTGACTGTTAATCCAGAGACCCAGATAATGTTCCGGGGACGCAGGTTCAAATCCCACCATGGCAGATGGTGGAATTTGAATTCAATAAATATCTGGAATTAAGAATCTAATGATGATCATGAATCCATTGTTTACTGTTGGAAAAACCCATCTGGCTCACTAATGTCCTTCAGGAAGGAAACTGCCATCCTTGCCTGGTCTGGCCTACATGTGACTTCAGACCCACAGCAATGTGGTTGGCTCTTAGCTGCCCTTTGGGCAATCAGGGATGGGCAATAAATGCTGCCTAGCCAGTAACACCCTCATCCCATTAATGAATAAAGAAAAATGAATGAAGATTACTTGTCAGGTAATACAAGTTGTTGAATAGAGATCTATTCTTGTCCAAAATGACAATTTATGCAGTTAACACAAAAGTCATGCTGACATAGCGACCAGACCATAACGGGAATTTATTCTCAGTTGAACTCTTTTACATCCAAATCTGGCCTGATAAAATTGAGAAGCTATGCTACAACAGATAGGCCCAGAGGACTACTGCGCCTTCTTACAACTGAGCAGATACAGACTATTTACAGGAAACCACAGCAAAACCCTTGAGAAAAGACTCCCTTTTCCGAGAATGCATGCACAAATATAGCAAAGCCACGTGTGGAACAAAATTTAATAGTAACTGGTGTGTGTTTGGGACTGTGCTGATTTGCCATCTATAATGTCTGAGCCTTTGGTGTTGCGTGCTAGTCTGAAATTAGCTACATTTCAAACAAACAATCTATAGTGTCAATCACCAGTGAAGGTTGGCAACACATCACCATTATACAGAAAGCCTTGCATTTATACTACTCCATTCCTAATCCCAGGAGGTCACAAAGCACTTTCAGCCAATTTAGTACTTTTGTCAGGTCAACGTCATTGCAATGTTGGAACTATGGTGCCCAGTTTGCAACATTCCACAAACAACCAAATGATCAGTTTTTAACAATACTTGTTGAGGGATAAGTATTTCTTAGACACGGAGGAGAAATCCCAGCTTTTCTCCAAGATAAGGATGCTTTTTTTGCCACTTGAGCAGCTAGAGGAGCCTAGTTTGCTTAATTCATTAAATGTTACTTTCCCTCAGTGCTGCAGGGAGATGCTGGTCATGGGGATGTTTTCAAGTCTTTGGAGTAGAAAAGCGTCAACACTGAGCCACTCCTGATGCAACACTTATACCAAATACTTTGAGGTGCAAATCATCATTAAACTCATTGTTAACTGTGGGATCTGGCTATGTTCACATCTGGCTGGATTTTACTCACATAGCAACACTGAATGCACTTTAATTTTACTCTAAGAATTTTGGAACATGATGACAGTCTTAACAAATGTAAGCGTATCATTCTTATGATTTGCAATTCACTACACATTGCCCCACCATTATCAACAGCAATGGCAAAATAAGCAAATTATCTTCAAACTACCTTCTCCAAGTTTTTAGAAATGACAACATTTTGTCCTACTGAAGAGTCTGGACTGTGCTAATTTTCCATGGTAATTTTAACTTTTAAAAATTACACTCTATCTCTTACTTCACTTCCTCACACATGTACATTACCTAATTTGAAAAGAGCATATTTAACATTTGAACTCTGGCTTGCTGCACATCAACAATTCTAGATGGAAGAGTAATAGAGGACACTACAATCATTGCAGGGCTTTTTTTTAAGAAATCACAAAACTGGCAAAAATTTCTTTGAAGCCCTTATAATTTAATAAGATCAAACTAACCAACGACAGACACAGCAAACTGTTGACGAGGATTATTTAAATCACACCTGGCCAGCATTTGCAAAGTTTATGGTAGATTCCTGCAATTATATTTCAGCGCAAGTTTTATTTTGAGTAGTACTTAAGATATATAGGTAATAAATTCACAATTACCTACATAAACCAAGGGATGGGGAAATAGAGCAGATGACTTTCCACCAACTACAGCTGGAAACTACAAAGTACACACATGGGAAACTGGGTGATAAAAGGTCAGGGCAGACTGCAAAACCCGCTCGTGGTTCAAATATCTAAATGGTTATAGCACCAGGGCAACCATTTCAAGAGAGAACATGCTTTTTCAGACAGGATCAGGAAAATTGGACAGTGACAAATAAATAGGGGAAAAAATGCACATTCCTCAAGAGCTTCTTAAACATTGGAAATTGCAACAAGGAGCAACAATTCCTCTCTTCTCTTCCTGCCCCCAGTTACCTGCATCCCATAAGTAACCCACCACCCTGCAAAACTGACCTAATGTTTCAAAATCATTCTTCCCTAGCCCCTCTGTACTGGTGATCTGACCTCAAATTGTTCAGCAAGATCAGATGCTGACAACAGAAGCTCTGTGCTAGATTGTTTCACAGGGACGTGTAACCGAGTAGGTAATCAAAGGCTCAACTCCCAATCTCAGATGGATTAGCTGTCAAGACAGCATTAACCCTAGCTCCATCATCACGGGGAGAAGAAAATCAGTCAGGATTCTTACTCGCACCCAATGACCTTGGATAGAAGGCAAGTATAGATGCCGTTGGTCAGTGTTCTCACCAGCTGACCTGAGGGATTTACACAAGGCAGGAGGGCACCAAGATCACCATACACCAGAGTCAGACATTGCTTTCAGCACAGAATAGGCTTTCGATAAGACGAGCAAGGGCAGGACCTACACAGTTAATGGTAGGGCTCTGGACAGTGTTGTTGAATAGAGAGACCTAGGTGTTTAGATACGTAGTGCTTTAAAAGTTGGCTCACAGGTAGACAGGATGGTAAAGAAGGCTGTTAGCACGCTTGCCTTCATTGTTCAGACCACAGAGTCTAAGAGTTGGAATGTCACGTTAGGTTGTACACGAAGTTAGTGAGGCCACTTTGGAGTACTGCGTACACTTATGGTTGCCCTGCTATAGGAAGGCCATTATTAAATTAGAAATGATGCAGAAAAGAGTTACAAGGACATCACCAGGATTGGAGGCTTTGAGTTACAGGCAGAGCCTGGAGGGGTGGGGACGTTTTCTCACTGGAGTGTAAGAGCTTGAGGGGTGACCTTATTAGAGGTTTATAAAATCATGAGGAGAATAGAAAACGTGAATAGCAAAGGTTCCTCCCTCCACCCCCCAGGACAGGGATGCTGAAAACTAGAAGGCATAATTTTAAGGCGAGTGGAGAAAGATTTAAAATGGACCTGAGGGGCAACCACAGAAAGTGGTTTGTACGTGGAATGAACTGCCGGGGGAAGTGGTAGATGAAAATACAGTTACAACATTTAAAAGACATTGGACAGGAACATAATTAGAAAGGTTTAGAGGGATATGAGCCAAACACAGGCAAATGAGACTAGTTTAGTTTGGGAAACTTGGTCGGCATGGACAAATTGGACCGAAGGGTCTATTTCTGTGCTGTATGACTCTGACTGTCTCTCCCAACCTCCACAAATTCTACTTCTCAATCAGACTTTAGGGCATACATCTTTATGGGGCTCAAGAACTTCCTTGCCCCAGAACGACCAGTTCAGCCTCTCCAATGTGTTACCCATATGGAGGAACTATGCTTGAATGCATATACTGCAACTTAATAGAAATGGCCTACCCCATCCATTTGTGCTTTCTGAATGGAGTGCAAACAGGAAATGCTTAGTGGGAAGCATGTCAGCGCTTATGATAGCACATTCCTTGAATTTTAAAAAATAAGGTGGTCAACAAGTTGCCACGATTTCCAAAAAAGGCAACATGTGGCTAGATGTAACACCGTGAGAAGTTTCCAGGGAATTATCACTTTGCAAGTAAATATTTATAGCCTGTATTATTAATGCATAATAGAGGCATTTAACAGCTTCTAGCACATTATTTTAAATGTCAGATTGTACTTTCATATCAATGAATTAAATGGCAATTACTTTTTTTCTCCCCACAAATTGTCTAAACCAGAAGTCAGGTGAGATTTTGGGACAAAATGACTTCCAACTCCACTGTGATGCAATTGCAGCATTTTCAAAATCACAATGAAACAGTTTAATAAGTGTTCAATTTTAGGGGAAGAAACTAACTTGAAAGCTCCACTGGAAACAAAACTGCAGGAATCAGTCTAACAGCATTGGATGATCCAAATATCCAGGTCAGTTTGCACTAAAATATCTCCACAAGCATTACAATTAAACTCGGTGCTCTCAAAAATACTCAAAGGCAAAAGTGGTCATTAAGTGAAGCATGAATCCTGTTTCTTTCTCCACAGATGTTGCTAGGCCTGCTGAACATTTCTAGCTTCCATATCAAAATTAGGCAACAAATTGTATTTTTTAAAAATTCTTTCAAGGGATGTGAGCTTCACTGGCCAGGTCAGCATTTATTGCTCACCTCTAATTGCCTTTCAATTGAACTGACTGCTCTCTAAGCCTTTTGAGAGGGCAGTTAAGAGTCAACAACATTGCAGACCAGACTAGGTAAAGATGGCAAATTTTCTTCCCTAAAAGGACATTACTGAACCGAACACTTTTTATTTTAAGAAAACAACAAACAATAATTTGTATCAGAGATAAAAGGTACTGCAGATGCTGGAGAATCCGAGGTAACAAGGTGTGGGGCTGGATGAACACAGCAGGCCAAGCAGCATCAGCGGAGCAGGAAAGCTTGACGTTTCGGGCCGAGACCCTTCATCAGAAATGGGGGAGGGGAAGAGGGTTCTGAAATAAATAGGGAGAGGGGGGAGGCGGATAGAAGATGGATAGAGGAGAAGATAGGTGGAGAGGAGACAGACAAGTCAA
>JAHRHZ010000210.1:887014-905804 GCA_024137785.1 Ginglymostoma cirratum | reverse complement strand
TGAGGTGGGGGGAGGGGATAGGTGGGAGGAAGGACAGGTTAGGGAGGTGGAGATGAGCTGGGCTGGTTTTGGGATGCGGTTGGGGGAGGGGAGATTTTGAAGCTTGTGAAATCCACATTGATGCCATTGGGCTGCAGGGTTCCCAGGCTGAATATGATTTGCTGTTCCTGCAGCCTTCGGGTGGCATCACTGTGGCATTGGAGGCGGCCCAGGACGGACATGTCGTCTGAGGAATGGGAGGGGAAGTTGAAATGGTTCGCGACTGGGAGGTGCAGTTGTTTGTTGCGAACTGAGCGCAGGTGTTCTGCAAAGCGATCCCCAAGCCTCCGCTTGGTTTCCCCGATGTAGAGGAAGCCACAATGGGTACAGCGGATGCAGTATACCACATTGGCAGATGTGCAGGTGAACATCTGCCTGATGTGGGAAGTCTTCTTGGGGCCTGGGATTGGGGTGAGGGAGGTGGTGTGGGGGCAGGTGTAGCACTTCCTGCGGTTGCAGGGAAGAGTGCCGGGTGTGGTGGGGCTGGAGGGGAGTGTGGAGCGGACAAGGGAGTCGCGGAGGGATTGGTCCCTCCGGAAAGCAGATAAGGGTGGGGAGGGAAAAATATGTCTTTGGTGGCGGGGTCAGATTGAAGGTGGCGGAAGTGTCAGAGGATGATGCATTGGAACTTGTCATTAGACAAGTGTTAATTTAGATTAATTGATTGAATTCAAACTCCATCAGCTGCCATGGTGGAAGGTGAACCCATCACCACATGCCCTTTAAGTTGATAGATGGTAGACTGAAGACGCTACTATTGAAAGAGCTTTGAGTTACTGCTGTATTACTTGTAAATGGCACAGTGATGGAAGGAGTGTATGTTTAAGGTGATGGCTGGAATGCCAATGAAATGGGCTGCTTTGTTCTGGGCATCATTGTACTTTGCTGTTGGAGCTGAAGTTATCCAGCCAAGTAAAGCACATTCCATCACACTCCTAAATTGTTCCCTGTCAAGATGGAGAGGCATTTCAAGGACACCGATCACAAAGTCCCATCCTTTTAAGCAACACAAGGCTCAGTTCAGTGTTCGGTCAATAGGAATCTCCCTGTCAATGACACTTGATCATTAGCAAATTGATGCAAGGTAGTGGGGTGATAATTGGATGAATTGGATTAGTTATCCTTCTCATGGACAGGACATGCCTGGGCAATCTTCCAGTTGTTGAGCAGATGTCAACAGCATAACTCTGTCGGAATGCTTTGGTGAGGCGCATTAGAACTTCTGAAGCATACATCTTCAGCTCTGTGACTGGGATAAAGCAATGGCCGTGGCCTTGAAAGCATCTGGAGTTATCACCATTTCTTGATTCTAACAGTGAAATCAACTGACCAAAGATTGGCATCTGTGGTGCTTGGGACCAGGGGAGCCCAAGATGGTTCATCAATCTAGCACTTTTGGCAGACAGTAGCTCCAAATGGTCTTCCCGGTCTTTTGTATTCACATCCTGAGTTTCACCATCATTAAGGTGAATACCACCCATGGAGCCACCTCTTCCCATTTTTGTTAGTTAGTTTGTCCACCACTCTTTGCTGTAATACAAGTGTAGAGCTTTGCTCTGATCTACTAATCATGCATCTTGACACTTAATGAATCCCTGTGCAGCTACTATACTTCAAATCTTCAAACCAGCTGTCTTCACTTTCTCCTTATAACAAAAGGAATCTTAACCCCTCTATACTAGCAAACTACGACTACAACGTTTAACCTGCCTTCCCTCGCCAAAGTTTTGAATGCATTGTTAATTCCCAAATCTGTGTCCATCTTTCCTAAAATTCCATGTCAGACACCTAACAGATCACTGCCACAGTACTGAAACAGCCCACAAAGTCACTTGTCACATTCTTCCTGACTGACAGTGATAAACTACCCCTTTTTCTCTCCTTAGCAAGATTGTTATGCAGCCTCCTCCAATATCATTTCTCAGCCAGCTTCAGTTCCTACTCCTGCAGTGTTACCTCTGAAATGCCAAAGAACCTATTAAACCCCCTTCCAAAACCAAGGGATGAATGGGAATCGATGTCATTGGTTAACCAGCATTTACTGTCCATCCTTAGTTGCCCCTTGAGGTGATGGTGTGAACTGCCTTCTGGAACTGCTGCAGTCTCAGTGCTGTAGGTAGACCTACAATGCCTTCAAGAAGGGAATTTCAGGATCTGGAATGTGTTCCTCCTGAACATCATCTAAATATACGACATCAAGTTCCAAATTGCATTCTTCCATCACTCCTGTGCTTAGTGACTTGCACTGGCTCAGTCTGATGACAATTTTTCAATTTTAAAGTCCTCACCCTTGATTTTCCACTCTCTCAATCCTATACATAAGGAAACCTTCAATATCTCTCACACTCCAATCCTGAACGCTTGTGAATCCCTGATTTTATTCAGGCCACCACCAGCAAGGCTGCTGAAGCAGATAGATGTTGATTCTTTTACCATCTGTTGCAGGACGAGACTGGCAGGACTCAGCTGGCTCAATCAAAAATTGTGTTACTGAGCCACTCTCAGTACCAGACTTTGATAACCCTTCACCCTCTCTCCAACCACCCTGCTCAGTGTACCTATCCTCAGGGCTTCTTCCAATTGATATTCAACATGGAATATTAATCCATCAACTGAGGTAAAAGCCAATAAGAGATAATCAAATTTCCTTGCCCACACTTGACCCGGATGCCAAGAAATTTCAGTCTGGAGTCAATGTTTTGAGAGCTCCCAGTATCACTCACTCTGCAAAGATTTTATTTAACTACACAAATTCAAATTTTCCAAATTCTATCAAATTTGAATTTATCTCATGCATCATCAGTTGAGGCTTCTGGATTCTGAGCCCAGGAACTTAAGCATTATGCTACCATGCCTTGTAATGATAATCACATTTAGCACCATTAGCAATTCTACAGTTGTTGAAACAGTCCAAATGCAGCAAGACTGGACAATATCCAGGTATGGGTTGACAGGCAGCAAAGTAATATTCATTCCACATAAGTGCCAGGCAATGACCGTCTCCAACAAGAGAATCTAACAATCTCTCCTTGACATCCAATGGCATTACCATCACTGAATTCTCCGCTATCAAAACCTGAGAGTTACCATTGACCAGAAACTGAACTGAACAAGCATGTGAAGAACCAACTGTTCCGGGGGTGCTTAATAACATCTCTCAACAGGTCGATTTGAAAATATCTATAAATATGGTACCTACAAAGACTGGTCAAAGGTTAGGAAACCTGGCAGTAACTCGCCTCCTGAATCCTCAATGCCTGTCCACAATTTATGGAGGTACAAGTCAGGAGTGTGGTGGAATACTCCCCACTTGCCGAGGGAGTGCAGCTCCAACAACACAAAGCTTGATTACATCAAGGAAAAAGCAGCCTACTTGATTGTTAGCACACCATAAACATTCACTCCCTGTACTACCAATGCTCAGGAACAGTGTGTATCACTGAGGAGACACACTACAGAAATTCACCAAAGTTTGGACAGCACTTCCAAACCCTTAATCACTACCATATAGAAGGACAAGGGCAGCAGATACATGGGAACACCACCTACAGGGTCCCCTACAAGCTCCCCTACAAGCTCCTCACCATTCCAGCTTGGATACCTATGACAATCCCTTCAGTGTCACAGACGCTCAATCAACATTTGTCACCACAAGCAAATTGCACAACGAAGCAATCTAATTAATGGTAGTACTTCCACCAACTGGTTTAACTCGTGTACAACTCCCAAGCCATTAAGCCAAGTCAAGCTGTTGCACTAATTTAAACAACTGAAAGCACAACCTGAAAAACATTGATTTCGCAGCATGACAAGAGGTATATACACCAGTGAGATAAATCCAATACATTAGCAAGCCTACCTTCCAAAAGTGATCAAACTAACTTCCCTGCTATTGATACAATACTATACAAATTTAGTCATGTATTGGAAACTGAGGACCAACACAGGATAGAATACCCCCATCCTGTTCTGAATCAGTCTTTTGAACGTACAATAGTTCTCACGTACAACCTGGTTAAGTGCCAGAATTAAGCCCAGGCACCGAGCATCAACAACGTACTGGGCTAGGTGTTACTCAGGTTACTGATGGTAATCAGGAGCAGGAATGGCTGGTCAATTTTACCAGGAGCAAAGGTCTGAACTCCTCACCGCAGGCCACTGAGTCTCTTCAGATTTGTGCAACTTGATATCATAGCAGACTTCCAACATAGGTTCTTAAAATACATCTTTCATCCACCCAGCTACTTTTCCCCAAACCAAACCACGCATGAGTGAAACATCGCTCAACAAAACTAATAGAATCACAAGGTGTAAATTAACAGAAACTTTTACTGTGAGAATCAGAGCACCAGAGCTTTCAAAAAGCTGACATTACCAGTTTCCTTATCTTGGTTACCAACACGAAGCTCCTCACAAAAGCAGAATTTGTCACCAATAATCCGCATTTCATTGGGGGTGTTCAAATTTAAGATTCCCAGGGGCCAGGATAAGTTTACCGAACCTCTAGGAATGCCCTGGAAATGCCAAGAACTCTTTGTCTGGTTGCTAACAGCAGTGACAGAAGAACAGAAACACTGCACAAAGACATCAATGCTGTATGAAGACCGACATTGTGGAGCTGCAGGAAAAAGGGCTATTTGGCTGGAAGAGTCAGAAAATCAGAGGTCTTGGGTAAAGCCCTCAAGAATATGTCCTAGCAAAGTTGACAATGTGAAATCAGGATTTCTGCTCCATTTTCTAGGGTTGAGGAAGGAGTGAGAACAGAATCTCCTGACTGAACAAATGCCTTTATTTCTAAAGCAGGCTCATTGCTGTGTCTTTAAACCTTTCAGTCAGAGACTTGAACATTGCATCTGCTAAACAGGAACTAAGATCCAGTGCACTCTTATAATAAATACTGATCAAAAAACAAAAAGGAAGGGGGCAAGAAATCACATCCTTAGATATAGGGAACTGAAACACTGAAATGCAGTATTCTCTCAAGCATATTGCAACCTTCAAATCATAATTACTGAAAGAATACTGGCACATACACCAGCTCAATCAGGAACATCTAAAACCAGATTTCCTCGTCTCATCCCACAATTCGCCTGCAAGTGCCCACGCCTAGTGGAAGATAACTACAAAGGACTCTCCAGCCCCTGAGCAGGTGTGTGTGCAAGCCAAAGGAACAGAACACCACTTGATGGTGAAGAGTAATAGTGAGGCCAGTAACGATACTGTCTTCAGCCAACAAATGTACTGACGCTTTTCAGCCAACTTTATTGTGCGGGAAGAGAGTATTTGGTCATGTCTCTGCTTAGTTATTTCCGAATATAATGGCCAGGACATTCAGGTCATTTACAGTTCCCTAGTCACCTTGCTGGACTGGCTGATAGAACAGACTGAGGCATGACGCAGTTAAGAAAACTTTGTGAACCCACAACCTATGCTTCTAATCCTACTTTAAAAAAAATTTAGGCGTAAGACCTAGACTGACATTCCAGTTAAGTACTGCAAGTGCGCTGTACTGTCAGATGTGTTCATCTTTTGAATAGGGCATAAAGTGAGGTCCTACCTTGTCAGGTGAATGTAATAAGTTCTAAACACTATTTTGAAGAGCAATGGAGAAACTGCTGTGCTCTGGTTAATATTTATTCATCCGTAAAACAGGTTACCTTGCCATTGCTGTTTGTATAATCCTGCTGTGTGCAATCTGCCTGCCAAATTACAGCAGCAGCTACAGTACAAAATTACTTTGGGGCTGCCTAAAATTGCAAAAATCTTTTTTATTTCCAAAATAAAAGCGAAATGTAAGTTCTAGTTTAAATACACATTTCCTCTTTCCAGGTGAACCACCAAATGAGGTTAGTGCAGTCGTTTGTTAATTGACAAACAAGTTAACTGATTAGTGCAAAAGTTGGCCAACTCTCAATTCATTTCAACCACTCAAGACACTGGTCCCTAAAGGGGATGTAACTTGACAAACATTCCTGATTCATAGCATTTTTTGTCAATCCAAGTTCTGTACAAGACTGGCCTAAGAATACACGTAAGTGAGCTGCATCAATTGTTCCAGGCAACAATACAAGTCTAGCTTGCGTACACCACAATTAACCTGGAAGCTACATGCCATCAAGCTACATAGCAAATGACATCAAAACATGCCACATGCAGACACATCTGGTATTTAAAGTTTAATATTATTGTAGAACATGACAAATTTACATATTAGCACACACAAATACAAAGCTATACAGGCAAGAACCAAAAGGGATTTATCAAAACAAACTTAACCCTCTGAGTGCTGAACTTCATTTTAATGTTCAAGTGATTGAATGCCAATTGATCCTTGGATTTTAACCGAAGATCTCTTGGGAACTTTCTTTTGGTCTCTCTCCCTCCGATGCAATGGCCGAAGGAAGTGAAGCAATTGAAATCCCAAAGTGACTTTTGGGATATTCATAGTTTTCTTTGGTTTACCTGTCTTTGAAAGGAAAGGGTGTTCTTGTTTTGGGAGCTGAAGGACAGATGGCGCCAAGACTTCTGAGTGATAGCAGAAGCCTTCCGTCACTGCTCTAGATACTCTACTCTGAAGGATCACCGAACGCGAAACATTAACTCTCTCCACAGATGCTGCCAGACCTGCAGCATTTTCAGAGCAATTTCTGTTTTTGTCACTCTAGATATTTGCCCACCCCCCGAAGTATGCAAAACTGTTTCCCAGCTGAATTTGACAGAGGAAGAATAAGAGATCAGGTACACGGTCCCTGTCACAGACTACATAGTACAACCTTACCCTTACAGCCAAATCACAAACAGCAGTAAGGAGCCAACAGGTGATTAGCATACAAGCAGCCCGAGGCAACGAAACGCACAAAAGATCCAGCAACATCCTTAGCACCCACCCTCGCCCCAGACTCTGGAGTTGCAAAGCCCACCATCCCTGCCCTCCCTCCAGCCTTGGACTGGTAATGCCCACAGATACCCAACCTGGCACAGGACCAGCTACACCCTCCGCTCCCATTCCCCCATCCGCCCCCATAGTGCCCTTGAGGAAATGCACACACACCCTTCCCCCAGCAGCACCCAAAACTCCATGATTCATGTCAGAATTTAAAATTCTTCCCTACAGTCTTGGGGACACCAAGGTAATGCTGTACAGGCACAGGTAGCCTTAAGACATAACCTCCAAATGATGATTCATCACAAATGACTTTGGACAACCGACAGTCAACATACAATCTTTGGCCAAAGATTGCATCAAGTTTGAGCGCACACTCATACACTCACCTAGTGTACACGCTGGCACACAGCAGAGGTCAACAGAATGGTGATTCGGGGTTTCAGCTGTTTCTAGCTTACAGCCAAGGGTGCTGATACTGTCCGAGGTTAGCTAACACAGCACAGGCTGTTAAGCCTTTCCAGTCATTAAACAGACTGGTTTGTCTGGACACGGTCACTCCTTCCCCTCCACCCAACCACTGTCCCAACATCAGCAGAGTCAGACTGCAACTAGAATTGGTCAGTACTCAGAGGGTTACAAATACACACAGTCACAGAACCATAGCAAAAAATAAAAACAGTAAGTAAAGAAGATAAGGCACCTGGAGACATCTGACACTGGGCATGCTCTGCAGGCATCTCAGTGCGCACATGCTCTCTACCAGGTTGGAGCAGCCTAGCCACAAAGACCTGGGCACAGAACACTGCAGGATAACAAAAGGAAGGAAGAGAAGCAGTTAGAAGCCAGACACGATCACATTGAAGTAGACAGCTTTATTTGTTAGTAAACTATAAGGACAAGGCTTAGGTTGCATTCAGACAAGCAGTTGAAATGTAATAGCAACAAGCAATGACCCACATATGTTGTTTCTTGAGATCTATATGTGAACAGGTCAGCTGAGAAAAGTCAAGTGCTGGCAAATTTACCCTGTAAAAGGCCATTCCATCTAACATGTGAATCTTTTTCTCAGAGGTTAACTCTCCATCCCAAATTCCCCAATCTCCTTTCTCAAGCTTCTCAATTCCACTTTCAAGATTTCACAATTGTTCCACACATGGTCAAACAAGTAAAATCTGAAGTGATTTCTCTTCTCATTTCTATTTTTATCCAATAATCCCCTCAGTAATCATTTTATTTCAAATGAGCACTGCCCCAGAATGTCTAGATATGAAGAGCAGGTTTTGTATGTATGCTGTCATCACCATACATTGTAAGTGTCTGCACTTGCACACATGGCTAAATATATAGATGGACAATAAAGATGAACAAATAAAGCTCCCATGAGAGGTTGGAAATTCCTCTTCTCAAAATAGCATGCCACTATCTAAAAAGAAAACTGGCAAGTCTATCAATGACCCAATCGACAAATAAAATTCCTGCTGCAGTTATGGTCAAATCTCAGTCTGGTCCCACAGCTGGACCAACTCCAGTAACTGTCTGCAGCACAACTGGCCTCAGCAGAAAGTGACAGTGCATCTGACGCAATAGTGTGCATGCATAGCACTCAGGCCCAAACCTCTTCATGGGAGTGCAGCTCTCAACACAGTCTTGACCAGCAGTCATTGGAATACTTAAAAGCTAAAATTAGTGAGACATTTTTAGGAAATTTGAAGAAGCCATTAGATACAAAAAAGTTGTCCTCTTCTCACAGATTTGTCACTGAGCCCATTTGATTTCAGGCATTCATTTCCAGAACTCAAACTCATTTTTAATTGCAATACCCAATGCTTTAGGTACATTGAGAATCTGGCCTCAATTCTCCCTCTTCGTAATCCACTGCAGCCATTGATCACATACTGTATAAATTAGTCATCTCCTGACACCAGATCGAAACTTGCTTACCACTACCTTAAACCACCATCCTTGAACATAATGCTGAACATATGCTCCCTCACATACTTAAGTATGTTGTACGGCCTTGAAGAACATCTGAGGTGTTGAGGGCTGGAGCACACCATTTAACAAACCAGTCTCATCTTTTCAGTAACACATCTACACTGGCTAAGGCCTGGACAACCCTTTAAACTACTGAACAGGACAAAGCAATATTGCATACAGTGCAGACAGACCAAAACTCTCCACCATGACTTTCAATTCTAGGTTTCTGAACAACTAATTGACAATTGAAACCGTATTGTATGCATTTTCTTAATTGCTACCTCAAGTAAATATTACACACACATTTGTCTAAAACCTCAGTAACATCCATCATGGGATAAACGCCTTGTGACTGAGGCTCATACTCACGAACACTTAACGTGCCACTGTCGTCAGCACAAATGCTCCAACACTCAAGGCAACAAACAAAACCACAAAAAGATGTTACACTGATCTTCAGCAGGCAACAAACTGATCCTCCTTAAAGGATTTCAACGCCAAAGTCGAGAAAGATACGAATCTACGGAAGGGTGTGAAATTTTTTTTTGGGGGGGGGGGGGGGTTGCAGGAGGTGGGGAGAAGGTAACTATAATGCAGTCCTCCTCCTGATAAGACATGTAGAACACAACCAACACCTCACCAGGGCTGGGAAGGGAATTTTGAACTGATATCCACCTCATCTACAATATGACAAGACACTGCAGGACAAATTGCTACCTTATCTGATCTACCAACTCATTTGTCTGGCCCCCCAAACAGCATAGGCCACAAAATCAATGCTAAAAAGAAAAATATGGTCACAGCTACCTTTTACTCACACTAGCCCTATAACCCTTGGCAACATTGATAGATTTCTGATCACTAATCTCTTTAAACACATTCAAAGACTGAGCTTCTATAGACTTCAGAGATACAGAATTCCAAACATTCACAACTCTTCGATACCCCTGGTTCAAGACTCCCCAGCCAGGGGAAATGCCTTGCCGGCTTCTAGCCCATTTATCCCTTTAAGTTCTTCGTGGATTTTAATGATGTCACCTCTCATTCTTCAAACCTTCAGAGATTACAAGATCAGCTTGGCCAATCTCCCTTCATAGGGTAGTCCTATCATCCTGGGAAAAAGTCTGGATACCGTTTCACACACCGTCTAGCAATAATCTCGCACCAGAGGTAAGACGATTGTACTCGCTTCCTCTCATCAGACTTTGTCTGACTTTGCTGTATTCCAAAAAAAAAAAACCCCAATCCTCAGATTAGCTATAACTACAGTTGCTATATAAGCTTTTTCTTGTAATTTTATACAATCCTCCACTTTGTCAGCCACAATTGACAGATTTGAGTTTTTGTACCTTGAAGGGGTGTATAGTTGCTTTAATTTTTGTAATACTTGTTTAAAGACTGTACTTTGGCAATGTTCTTTCTCAATCCAGCTCAGCTAATTTGTGCCTCATGCCTTCATACTCCCCTTAGTCAAATTTAACATCCTTGAAATTAATCCTCACTTTCAAACATAATGCAAAATTCCATCATATTGTGGTCATTCACCCATAAAAGATTCTTTTAGAAGATTAATTAGCTCTTTTTCCACTACATAATACCAAATCTAAAACGGCCTGTCCTCTAGTTGGCTTATCAACATACTGATCAACATCCAGAAATTCATTCTCCACAGCTTTAGTGTTCAGTTGGTTTGATAGAAGGCACCCATGATTACTGGGTTGTGCACGCTACATGTTTCTTTCATCTCCTGATGAATAACATGTCCCACATGTTATTTGGTGGCATGTAAATAATTCCAACAAATGTCTGCTGCACCTTGCAATTTCTTAGCTACACCATCCAAGTCTTTGCATTGATAAAATAAAACAAAGTACCACAGATGCTGGAAATCTGAAACAAAAACAGAAATTGTTGGATAAATTCAGGTCTGACAGCATCTACGTTCTCTCCACAGATTCCACATTTTGTTCTTCCTATCTTGAGGTCCTCCCTTACTAATGTACCAATCCCATCCCTTATAGCTAGCGGAACCCTACCTGCTTTAATTTGTCTGTCGTTCCTCACCAAATATCCTTGAAAATTCAGTTCCC
The DNA here is from genome assembly GCA_024137785.1 of Ginglymostoma cirratum. Taxonomy (NCBI): domain Eukaryota; kingdom Metazoa; phylum Chordata; class Chondrichthyes; order Orectolobiformes; family Ginglymostomatidae; genus Ginglymostoma; species Ginglymostoma cirratum. The sequence goes on along the minus strand of JAHRHZ010000210.1, from coordinate 894,812 downwards.
TGTCCTGGTCAAAGTACAGCCATGTTTCTAGAATGGAAATTATACCTGACTGGAAACTTGACTGCACCTCAAGGCAAAAACAGCTTAAGACAAAAGGGAACTGAGAAAGCTTGCAACATGAAACACTTCACATATCTCCCTTCTGCCAGAGAGATTTGCAGTAACTCACTAACCCATCCTTAGTTGTCCCTGAATTAAGTCTTTGCTTGGCCATTTCAGAGGGCAGTTCAGAGTGCTGGGGTTACACATAGGGCAGACCAGGTAAGGATGGCAGATTTCCTTTCCTAAAAGGACAGAAGTGATTCACGTGTAGAATAACCTTCCTGAGGAAGTGATGGATGTAGGTACAGTTACAACATTTAAAAAGACATTTGGATAAGGACATGAATAAGAAAGGTTTGGAGGGATACGGGCCAGAAGCAGGAGGGGTTAATTTAGTTTGAGATTGTTCAGCATGGACTAGTTGGACTGAAGGGGTCTGTTTCCATGCTGTACAACTCTGACTGTATGACTCTAAGTAAACCAACTAGGTTTTTACAACAATAGTTTTGTTGTCACAATTAGACACTTGTTTTTAAATGATATACTGAATTTAAATTCCTCCAGGAACCATGGTGGGATTCCCAAGAGCATTAATCTGTATTAATAACCCAGTCACTTTACCACATCAACTCCCCAAATATTTGTTCATTTGTATTATAGAATCACAGAATCCCCCCGCAACAGTATGGAAACAGGCCATTCGGCCCATCCACACCAACCCTCTGATGAGCATCCCTCCCATACCCACATCCCTACACTATCCGTGCAACCCTGCATTTCCCATGGCTAATCCATCTAGCCTGCACACTCATGCACACTATGGACAATTTAGCATAGTCAATTCACCCAACCTGCACATCTGTGGACTGGAGGAGGAAACTGGTGAACCCAGAGGAAAACATCTGTCTACGTGGAGTTTGCAGAGTCACTGGCAGCCGGATTTGAACATGGGTCCCTGGCACCGAAAGGCAGCAGTGCTAACCACTGAGCCACCCATCATACAGAATCTCAAAAAACATTACACCTGGCGTGCACACCAGATTACTTCACTGCCTCCCCCTCACTCCATACAAAGCTTTATGGGTTTTCACAGGTTATAGAGGCCAAATGTAATCTTCAGGAGAACCAGGCCAGAGCATGTGATGTAATTCAATCCACAATTTAGTGGTACATTTTTCACCTTTTAATATTTTCAAACACAATATCTACAATGAAAATTGCTTACCTAGATTTGTCATGTTGTAACCACACCCTCCTTGTAATGGTAGCACTTCCACCGATTGTAATTTTGATTACAACATATTATACAGAATTTTTATTATACATATGGGCAATCCTAAAAATGGATAGGACATATGCATAAAGGTTTAATACATTGAAAGTTTGAGTATTTAAATCAGTTTCACAAAACAATGTTTATATTTTGGGCTGCCATCCTCTCCTCATTGCCATCTCTCAAGTCTCAGCATGGTAAGTTTATTGATATGCACCAAAAGCACAAATACCAGCTTGCCTGCAGTATTAGGCAGACCACAGAGTTATCAGCACATCAATTAATGCAGGCAACAGACACTGGGAGCTACTACAATTTGATCATCATCTTCACCAGTTCCAGCTTGATGCCAAACACTTCCATGTCCAATCAGCATACTCCTCACTCACCTTTAACAGCCTTCTCTTCCCTTTGCCACTTTTCACCACATCTCACCAAAATCCCCAAAAGCCAGATAGAACATACATCATAGAAGAGTTCAACTCAGAAACAGAGCCTTCAGCTCACAATGTTGTGCCAAACATGGCGTTAAGTTAAAACTAATTCCTTCTGCATGCCCAAACCCTCCATTCCTGGCTTATTTATGTGCTTATCTGCAAGTTTCTCCAATGCCCCAATTGGATCTGCCTCCACCAATATCCCTTGTAGCACGTTTTAAGCACCTATCACTGTGTAAAGAACTTGCTCCTCACATCTCCTTTAAACTTTCCCCCTCATCTAAATGTATGCCCTTTAGTAACAGACATTTCAACTCTAGAAAAGATTCTGACAGTCAATCCTTTTTTAATTTATTCATTCATGGAAATAGAGGTTGCTGGCTGGCCGGCCAGCATTTATTGCCCATCCTTAGTTGCCTTTGAGAAGATAGTCGTGAGCTGCCTTCTTGAACTGTTAATAGTCCACCAGCTGTAGGCTGAAGCACAATGCCATTAGGGAGGGAATTCCAGGACTTTGACCCAGCGACAGATCACCACTGCTTCACTATTTCCAAGTCAGGATGGAGAGTGGTTTGGAGGGAAACTTGGAGTCAGTGGTGTTCCCCTGTATCTGCTGCCCTTGTCCTTCTAGATAGAAGAGGTTGTGGGTTTGGAAGGTTCTGTCTGAGGATCTTTGGTGAATTTCTGCAGTGCATTTGGTAGATAGTACACACTGTTGCTACTCAGCATCGGTCGTGGTGGCGGGGGTGGAATACTTATGGATATTGTGCCAATCAAGCAGGCTGCTTTGGCCTAGATGGTGTGAAGCTTCTTGAGTGTTGTTGGGGCTGCACTCAACCAGACAAGTGGTGAGTATTCCATAACACTCCTGATGATGCCTTGGAGATGGAGATGGCGGACAGACTTTGATGAGACAGGAGGCAAGTACTCCTAGCCCCCGACCTGCTTTTGGAGCCACTGTGTGTGTGGTGAGTCCAGTTGAGCTTCTGATCAATGGTAACCCCCTGGATGTTGATAACAGGAGATTCAGTGGCAGTAACACCATTGAATGTCATGGGGCAGTGGCACCAGAGTAGGGCGCTCCAATCCGAGCTCCTCTGCTCACCTCTTTTCCTTTTTTTAATTCCCTTTCTCCACCACCAACCCCCTCCTCATCCCCCTCGCATTTGGGGGCCTGCCGACAAACCCTGTGAGCCCCAAAACACTGCAAACAATAAGCCCTGGGGCAGCATGTGAGCTGCGAGCCTGGAACAGCACAGAGAAGACACCCCACAGCAGCACATGAGAAACAGACCTGGAGCAGCACACAGGCCACGGGTCCTTGACAGAGACCGGCGTGAGGGGACAATCCTTACCTTAGAACACTGTCGTGTCAACCCCTTAATATATGTTCCTATCTTTAAACTTATTTTCAACTATGTAATTGAGCATCTACTTTTATCCCTCTGCTGTATCCAAGAAGTGTACCTAGGTACTTGTACCTAAGACGTCACCATAAGAAGGCAGACATTGTAGAAGTTTTTCACTGTACTCCTACAATGGGACACATGACAATAAAAGGATAGATTGTCTTATTGGTGATGGTCATAGCCTAGCATTTATGTGACACGAAAGTTACTTGCCACTTGTCAGCCCAAGCCTGGATATTGTATAGATCTTGTTGCATTTAACACGAACTGCTTCAGTATGAGTCGTTGTGAATGTGCAATGTTCAGCATCATTGGTGAACATCCCTACTTCTGACCTTATGATGGAAGGAAGGTCATTGATAAAGCAGCTGAAGACAGTTGGGCCGAGGACATTACCCTGAGAAACACCTGAAGAGATGCCCTGGAGCTAAGATAACTGATCTCCAACAACCATGACCATCTGCCTGTATGTCAGGTTATGATTCCAACCACCGGAAGAGTTTGCCCCCTGATACCCATTGAATCTCCTGTTATCAACATCCAGGGTATTATCATTGATCAGAAACTCAACTGGACTCACCACAAACACAGTGGCTCCAAAAGCAGGTCAGGGGCTAGGAGTATTTGCCTCCTGTCTCAAAGTCTGTCCGCCATCTCCATCTCCAAGGCATCATCAGGAGCGTGATGGAATACTCCCCATTTGTCTGGGCTCCTTAATGCCACACTTGGTCAAATGCAGCCTTGATATCAAGGGCTGTCCACTCTTTATCATTCAGCTGTTTTACAGCCTTGGTTCAACCATGGACAATGAGGTTAGGAGCCGAGTGGCCCTGGGGGAGCCCAAACTGGGCGTCATTAAGCAGGTTATTGCTGAACGGATGCTGCCCAATGGCACTGTTGATGACACCTTCCATCACCTATCAATCCCTCAATTTTATTAACATCTGTCAGGTCTCCCCTCAGCCTCCGCTGCTCCAGAGAAAACAATCCTAGTTTGTCCAGCCTCTCCTTCTAGCTCATAGCCTCTAATCCAGGCAACATCCTGGTAAACCTCTTCTATACCCTCTCTAAAGCTTCCATACCCTTCCGGTCATGTGACGACCAGAATTGAACACAAGACTAAGTGCGGCCTAATCAAACTTCTCTACAGCTTCAGCATCACTTTCTGCCTTGTACTCAATGCCCTGACCAGTAAAGGCAAGCATGCCATGTGCCTTCTTTACCACTATCTGCTTACGTGGCCACTTTCAGGGAACTATGGATTTGAACACCAAGATCCCTCTGTACATCAGTGCTGTTAAGAGTCTTGCAATTAACTGAATACTTTTCCTTAACATTTAATCTTCCAAAGTGCAACACCTCACTTGCCCAGACTAAACTCTGCCTGTATCTGCAACTGATCTATATCCAACTATATCTTTTGACAACCTTCAACACCATCCACAACTCCACCAATCTTTGCGTTATCTGCCAACTTGCTTATCCAACCATCTACATTTTCATCCAAGATAACAAGGTGTGGAGCTGGATGAACACAGCAGGCCAAGCAGCATCATAGGAGCAGGAAAGCTTGACGTTTCGGGCCTAGCCCCTTCATCAGAAGGCCCAAAACGTCAAGCTTTCCTGCTCGGCCTGCTGTGTTCATCCAGCTCCACACCTTATCTCGGATTCTCCAGCATCTGCAGTACCTACTATCTCTGATACATTTTCATCCAAGTCATTTATGCATATCTCAAACAGCAGAGGTCCCAGTATGGATCCCTGCAGAGCACCACGACTTGCATACCTCCAGCCAGTAAAACACCCTTCCACTACTACCCTCTGTCTTCTATGGGCAAGCCAATTCTGAATCGGAGCAGCCAAGTCACCTTGGATCTCATGCATCTTAATCTGCAGGATGAGCCTTCCACGAGGGACCTTGTCAAAAGCCTTACTAAAATCCATGTAAACAACATCCACTGCTCCACCCTTACCAACGACCCTTCTCACCTCCTCAAAAAAAAATCAAGTTAATAAGACATGACCTGTCCCGCACAAAACCATGCTGACTGTCCCTAATTAGGCCATGCCTTTCCAAATGCACACAAATCCTATCCCCAAGAATCCTCCAATAGCTTCCCAACCAGCAATACGAGACTCACCAGTCTATAATTTCCTGGATTATCCTTATTTTCCTCTTGAACACAGCACGAACATTAGCTACTCACCAGTCCTCAAGGATCTCTCCAATGGCTAGACAGGATAGAAAGGTCTTGGTCAAGGCCCCAGCAATCTCCTCTCTCAATAGCCTGAGGTAGATCCCATCCGGCCCTGGGGACAGATCCACCTTAATGCTCTTCAAGAGAGCTCAAAAGGCCCTAGAATATTAGAATACACCACACTAATCTCACCACCTTCCACATTCTTCTCCTTGGTGAATTGTACTCATTTAGGATCTCACTCCTATTCTCTGCCACCAAGCACAAATTCCCTCCTTTATCCTTGATTGGTCCTACCCTCTCCCTAGTTATCCTGTTGCTTTTAACGTATTGTATAAGATGCCTTGGGGTTCTCCTTAACCCTACTCGCCAAGGACATTTCACGGCCGTTCCTTGCTCTAAATTCCTGCTTGAGTTCTTTCCTACTTCCTTTAAGTTCATCATAGGCCCTGTCCAAGTTTAGCTTTCTAAGCCTTACCGTGCTTACTGAAGTTTAGCACACTGTATTTGCTCTTCATGATTTGGTCTCCTCTACATTATGGATGGTTGTTGTGTGGAACACCACTGCAAGCATGGTACTGAATTTCCTCTAATTGGTTATTTTAATTCTTCTCGCTCCCTCTGACACTTCTTCCAGGGTCTGCTACAGCATCCCACTTGGACTCAATGCAAACTCCAGCAACAACACCTCACCTTTCAACTTGGCACTCCACAGCCTTTGGACTCATTACTGAATTCAGCAACTTTAGATTATGATCTCTGCCTTTGTCTTGTGCTAGCAACCAGACATCACTTTTGCCCAATCACTGCTTCTTTACTTCACCTGCTGTCACTCTCTTTGGTTTGCACATAATAAAATGTTCTGTTAATTAATCTTCCTTCCCTGCACCCAGAGACCTTCTCTTTTGCTTTCGAAATACTACTCGTTTAAAAACACATTTCTATCAGCTCTGACAAAAGTTAATTGCTCTGAAATATTCATTCTACTTCTTTCTGCTGGTGCTACTTGACTTGCTAAGTATTTCCACCATTTTTTTTTGGTTTTTATTTCTGATCCCCTCATCCATGATATTACATTTTTGCACTATAGTAGTCACATTGATGCAGTCTGTAACTTATAAGGAAGGTGATGCTTAAATGCAACAATGTCATTGAAAAAATGCCATGTTTCTAACAAGACAATTTGGATTTTTCCATGACCAATGTAAGTCACTGGGATGAAGTGCTCATGGTCACACTACATCATCACTGAATTATTCAGTCCTGGTCCAGCACTAGACATAGCAGTGGAGTGTAAAGTGGAATATAATAGCATACAAATCTCAAGTGTTCAATGGTTCTATGAGCATTGCCTTATGTCCCTGAGCCACACAAGTCAGGGTTGTTTCAAGTTCAATCCCCAGTCTCAGCTGAGTTTCTTGATCTCCAACGGGATGGTGGCAAGACACTGAAACTGGCCCATGCATCTTGTAGTTGAGGGGGAAATCAACTCAACTATGATTCCGACTCCTCACCCAGTGGTGCGTGTGGAAAGAGAAGAAGTGCTGCACTGATCCTAGCTAGCATCTGTTTGCCTTATGATCCAATACGGTAAGTAACATGAACAAGGCTAATACAAAGAGAACAGCCACCTCAACATGTTATCGAAGGGAAAAGAAACAAAAGAAAGAAAGGGACATGGAAGCAGTAAATCATAGAATACAATTTGTTTCATAGAATCCGTACAGCGTGAAAACAGGCCCTTCAGCCAATAAGTCCACACTGACCCTCACAACATCCCACCCAGACCTATACCCCTATAACCCACCTAATCTACACATCCCTCCACACTATGGGAAATTTAGCAAATTCACCTAACCTGCACATCTTTGGACTGTGGGAGGAAACCGGAGCACCCGGAGGAAATCCATGCAGACATGGGAGAACACACAAACTCCACACAGACAGTCGCCAGAGGCTGGTATCGAACCCAGGTCCCTGGCGTTATGAGGCAGCAGTGCTAACCACTGAGCCACCGTGCCGCCCAAAATTCAAATAAATAAAATCAATTTGATCTACAACTATCTCCTCAGAAAGCGAACAGTCGCCACAGGATAGTTGGGCCACAATTCCTCTGTCTTAAGTCATTCATGTGTATTCACAATTATTTGCTTCCCACTAATTATCCAAGGATTTTTATTGCCATTGGGTGTACACTTACTCATTAACATAGTACACTTTGAAAGGAAATGAGAACAATGAGTCACTTTCATGGTCCTCTGACAAATTGAAAGTTGACTGGACCAGTGAAAAATTAGTTGCTTTTCTGAAGCAGACTAACCAATGCTCTCACTAAGCTAAAAAGGTTGAGCAAACAAAGATGCGGATCAGAGATAGTAGGAACTGCAGCTGCTGGAGAGTCTGAGATAACAAGGTGTAGAGCTGGATGAACACAGCAGG
>JAHRHZ010000210.1:850451-886614 GCA_024137785.1 Ginglymostoma cirratum | reverse complement strand
GATGCTGCTTGACCTGCTGTGTTCATCCAGCTCTACACCTTGTTATCAAAGACGTGGATCAAGCTAGATTGATACACAAAGAGCATGTTCATAGCTGGCACACAGCTCAGGAACGTTCTGGACTCTATCACGAAAAGAAGTTGATATCCTTTTCTCTCTCTATGGAAATATATTTCTAACATATATTTATATAATCACATGTACGTTGCCATGGCCACACAATAGATTACAGCATCAAAGCACATCATTACAGGGTGGTGGCCTTCAACAAAGTTCTCCACTTCAATTATACTCTGAACTGGTATTTGAACCAAACATTTCCACAGAGCAAGTTAAATCACGTCACTGGGAAATACTACAGAGGCATTTCAACTGACCTAACCGCATTACAAATTATGTGCTCTTAATCTCAGCTCTATCCTCACCGTCACTGCTTAAAGCCCAGTTCTCTCATCCACCCTGCTTCTGCCCTCAAGCCCCAGCTCTCCACGCTCCTACACTCAGGTTCCAGCTCTCCCACTCCTGCCCTCAAACCTCAAAACACTGGTTATCCATCCCTCCCCCAACCGGTTACATCGCTCCTCGATTGACACAAGTGCCTCAGCACCAGCGCTCTACACGTTCACCCCACCCTTCAATCCCATTTGTCATTATTTATATCCTTTAATTCTCTCATTCCAAAAAGACTTCATTCCGATTCCAAATTCAATGGCTCAGTGTTACTCAGGCCCAGTAATGGCTAAACTGTAATGCGTGCAAAACTATATAATGCAAAACATTTATACAGTAATATTAAAAAATAAAAATAAAAATTGCTCTTTAAAAACAAAAATGGCATAAAATACTTAGAACTTCTGGAAAAAGATGTATAAAATACACTATAAGTGACTGCAGTAGGTCAGATTTCACATTACTTACCAAAATCCAAGAATCGTTTCGGATACTGTTTCTCAACACTTCAGTAAACTCTGCAGGAGGCGGTGATATCTGTCCTTCAGACTCAAAATAAATAAATCTCAGCTTTTAATCCACCTGACTGTTTGGTCGGGGGGGTGCCAGACTACGCGTCAAACTGCACAAGTGAACTGTTTGTACAGGTGAAAACTGCCCCTCAACTCTCGCCATCAGTTCAAAGTAGGCAATTTTTGAGCAATTAATCAAGTTGTGAAGAAGAGTTGAACATTTTTTGAGCCTTTATTGGAAGCCAAGACACAATCTGTGAAATATGATGCATAACTGCACCACAGAGAAGCAAGATCTGACTGCTGATGCAGCTCTGCTCAACTCAGATGGCAAAATGCTGCTGATTGTTGTCTCATTGCCCCGAGTTAGGAAACTGTTAAAGATAACAGACAGTAAAGGCTCAGACACTAATCTGATCTTTCAGTGGTTAAGCAGCTTGCTGACAGTTACCATCAACTGTCACACCCTATGGCAGACAGTAGCCCCTACTGAGGAGTCAGCAGCTTCCTCTGGTATGAATGCAAGGATGGTGCTAGTAGTATACCATAAATAAAATGAATGCAGATGATAAGACACAGCTCCACATTACCCAAGAAACTTTTACGGTCAAGGTCAACTTTAACACACATTTCCTGACTTAACTGGAAGGAAATGCTGGATGTTAAAGATACACGAATGCTGCAGTACCGCTCCAGAGATTTGAGGCCATCTCCCATTACAGAAGTGGTGTGAGGGGAGTTATTTACTATAAACTTCTGGAGCTTGATCGATTGTCTCCAGACGTCAGCCAAATTTTCCCACAGATACATCCCAGTCATATTCTAAAGTGCTCCAAAGTTTATGCGCTGTATTTTACGCTTGTATCAGAAGATTACTTGTGATTTGTGTGTGCAGCAAGCATCTACCCCTATTTGGGTGAAGTAAGGCTATTGGACCTGTTGTTTGGTGTCATCTACAAACTTACTGACCATATCTCCTATGGTATGGTATCACATTTATGCATGGTTCGTAGGTTTGCAGACAACACCAAAATTAGAGGTATAGTGGACAGTGAAGCAGGTTGGCTTGGGGTACAACAGGATCTTGATCAGATGGGCCAATGGGCTGAGGAGTAGCAGATGGAGTTTAATTTAGATAAGTGTGAGATGCTGCATTTTGGAAAGGTATAGCAGGGCAGAAGTTACACACTTAATGGTAAGATCCTGAGGAGTGCTGCTGAACAAAGAGACCTTGGAGTGCAGGTTCATAGTAAAAGTAGACCCAGCAATGATCCTTGTGGCTCACCACTAGTCACAGGCCTGCAGTCTGAAAAGCAACCGTCCACCACCAGCCTCTGCCTCTACCTTTGAGGTCAGTTCTGTATACAAATGGCTAGTTCTCCTTGTATTCCATGTGATCTAACCTTGCTAACCAGTCTACAATGAGGAACAATAGACAATAGGTGCAGGAGTAGGCCATTCGGCCCTTCGAGCCAGCACCACCATTCATTATGATCACGGCTGATCATCCACAATCAGTATCCTGTTCCTGCCTTATCCCAATAACCCTTGATTCCATTATCTAGAAGAGCTCTATCCATCTCCTTCTTGAAAGGATCCAGAGACTTGGCCTCCACTGCCTTCTGGGGCAGAGCATTCCATATATCCACCACTTTCTGGGTGAAGAAGTTTTTCCTCAACTCTGTTCTAAATGGCCTACACCTTATTTTTTAAGTTTAACCAGGCCTCTGGTTCTGGACTCACCCATCAGCAGAAACATGTTCCCTGCCTCCAGAGTGTCCAATCCCTTAATAATTTTATACGTCTCAATCAGATCCCCTCTCATCCTTCTAAACTCAAGTGTATACAAGCCCAGTCGCTCCAGTCTTTCAACATACGGTAGTCCCACCATTCCAGGAATTAACCTCGTGAACCTACGCTGCACTCCCTCAATAGCAAGAATGTCCTTCCTCAAATTTGGAGACCAAAACTGCACACAATACTCCAGGTGCGGTCTCACCAAGGCCCTCTACAGCTGTAGAAGGACCTCTTTGCTCCTATACTCAATTCCTCTTCACTGCCTGCTGTACTTGCATGCTTGCTTTAATTGACTGATGTACAAGAACACCTCGATCTCGTTGTACTTCCCCTTTACCTAACTTGACTCCATTTAGATAGTAATCTGCCTTCCTGTTCTTGCCAAAGTGGATAACCTCACATTTGTCCACATTAAACTGCATCTGCCATGCATCCACCCACTCACCTAGCCTGTCCAAGTCACCCTGTACTCTCATAACATCCTCCTCATTTCACACTGCCACCCAGCTTTGTGTCATCAGCAAATTTGCTAATATTACTTTTAATGCCTTCATCTATACCATTAATGTATATTGTAAACAGCTGCGGTCCCAGCACCGAACCTTGCGGTACCCCACCGGTCACCGCCTGCCATTCCGAAAGGGACCCGTTTATCACTACTCTTTGCTTCCCGTCAGCCAGCCAATTTTCAATCCAAGTCATTATTTTGCCCCCAATACCATGTGCCCTAATTTTGCTCACTAATCTCCAATGTGGGGCTTTATCAAAGGCTTTCTGAAAGTCCAGGTACACTACATCCACCAGCACTCCCTTGTCCATCTTCATAGCTACATCCTCAAAAAAATTCCAGAAGATTAGTCAAGCACGATTTCCCCTTCGTAAATCCATGCTGACACTGACCTATCCTGTTACTGCTATCCAAATGAGTCGTAATTTCATCTTTTATAATTGACTCCAGCATCTTTCCCACCACTGACGTCAGGCTAACCGGTCTATAGTTCCCTGTTTTCTCTCTCCCTCCTTTCTTGAAAAGTGGGACAACATTAGCCACCCTCCAATCCACAGGAACTGATCCTGAATCTATAGAACATTGGAAAATGATTACCAATGCGTCCATGATTTCTAGAGCCACCTCCTTAAGTACCCTGGGATGCAGACCATCAGGTCCCAGGGACTTATCAGCCTCCAGACCTAACAGTCTGTTCAACACCATTTCCTGCCTAATATAAATTCCCTTCAGTTTATCCATTACCCTAGGTCCTTCAGCCACTATTACATTTGGGAGATTGTTTGTGTCTTCCCTAGTGAAGACAGATCCAAAGTACCTATTTAACTCTTCTGCCATTTCCTTGTTCCCCATAATAAATTCACCCGTTTCTGTCTTCAAGGGCCCAATTTTAGTCTTAGCCATTTTATTTCTTTTCACATAACTAAAAAAGCTTTTACCATCCTCCTTTATATTTTTGGCTAGTTTTCCTTCGTACCTCATTTTTTCTCCACGTATTGCCTTTTTAGTTATCTTCTGTTGCTCTTTAAGAGTCTCCCAGTCCTCCGGCTTCCCGCTCATCTTTGCTATGTTATACTTCTTCTCTTATCTTTATACAGTCCTTAACTTCCCTCGACAGCCATGGCCGCCCCTGCCTCCCCTTAAGATCTTTCTTCCTCTTTGGAATGAACTGATCCTGCACCTTCTGCATTATATCCAGAAATACCTGCCATTGTTGTTCCACTGCCATCCCTGCTAGGGTATTGCACCGTTGAACTTTGGCCAGCTCCTCTCTCATAGCTCCATAGTTCCCTTTGTTCAACTGCAATACTGACACTTCAGAGTCTCCCTCCTCCCTCTCAAATTGCAGATTAAAACTTATCATATTATGGTTACTACCTCCTAATGGCTCCTTTACTTAGAGGTCCCTGATCAAATCCGGTTTGTTGCACAACACCAGATCCAGAATTGCCTTCTGCCTGGTAGGCAAGCAACAGTACAAGCTGCTCTAAGAATCCATCTCAGAGGCATTCCACAAACTCCCTTTCTTGGAGTCCAGTACCATCCTGATTCTCCCAGTCTACCTGCATGTTGAAATCCCCCATAACAACTGTAGTAATACCTTTGCGACATGCCAATTTCAACTCCTGATTCAACTTACATCCTAAATCCAGACTGCTGTTTGGGGGCCTGTAGATAGACCCTAATGGGAGTTTTCTACCCTTAGAATTTCTCAGGTCAATCCATACAGACTCTACATCTCCTGATTCTATGACCCCCCTTGCAAGGGACCGAATATCATTCCTCACCAACAGGGCCACCCCACCCCCTCTGCCCGTCAGTCTGTCCTTTCGATAGCACGTATAGCCTTGAATATTCATTTCTCAGGCCGTGTCCACTTGAAGCCATGTCTCAGTTATCCCCACAACATCGTACCTGCCAATTTCCAACTGAGCCTCAAGCTCATCCACCTTATTTCTTATGCTTCGTGCATTCATATATAATACTTTTAACTCATTACTCCCCTCACCCTTCCTATCAATCCCTATTTCACTTGGCCATTCTGTACAATCCCTTGTCAAATGCCTTACTGAAATCTACTGATTATAGATCACATCTACTGCTCTGCTGTCATCAATCTTCTTCAAAAAACTCAATCAAGTTAATGAGACACTATTTCCCCATGCACATAGCCATGTTGACTATCCCTAATCAGTCCCTACCTTTCCAAACACATGCAAATTCTGTCCCTTTAACAACTTGTCCACCACTGTTATCATACTCACCAGTCTAAACTTCCCTGGCTTTTCCTTACAGCCTTTCTTAAATAGTAGCACCACATTAGCCAACTTCCAGTCTTCCAGCACCTCACCTCTGGTGATTGTTGAAACAAATATCTCAGCAAGGGACCCAGCAATCACTTCCCTAGGTTACATCTGATCAGGTCGCAGGGATTTATCCACCTTGAAAGAGGCAGCAGAGTGGGTCAGTGGTTAGCACTGCTGCCTCACAGCACCAGGAACCCAGGTTCAATTCTACATAGACAGTCACTAGCGGGTGTAGTTTGCATGTTCTCCCCATGTCTGCGTGGGTTTCCTCCGGGTGCTCCGGTTTCCTCCCACAATCCAAAGATGTGCAGGCTAGGTGGATTGGCCATGCTAAATTGACCATAGTGTTCTGGGATGAGTAGATTAGGCAAGTTATAGGGGGATGGGTCTGGGTCAGGGTCAATGTTTGTTGCTGCTTGGGATGATCTCATAAGACTCTAGTTGGGGGCTCAGCATCTGCCACTTTTGAGGAGGAACAGTTGAAAAGTTTGGGAGAGTCAGGTTCAGTCCCCACTTTGACGGTCAGTGTGGACTTGTTGGGCCGAAGGGCTTGTTTCTACAGTGTAGGGATTCTATGCTTTCTGATCTTTATACATATTAAGACATCCAGCATCTCCTCTGTAATATGGTAGCTTTTCAAGATGTCACCTTTTATTCCCGAGTTCTCTAGCTTCCATATCCTTCTCCACAGTAAACACTGTTGCAAAATACTCGTTTAGTATCTCCCCTATCTCCTGCGGTTCCATTCACCGGCAGCCTTGCATATATTTAAGCGGCTCTATTCTCTCCTAGATAACAAGGTGTGGAGCTGGATGAACACAGCAGGCCAAGCAGCATCATAGGAGCAGGAAAGCTTGACATTTCGGGCCTAGACCCTTCATGAGAAATAGGGGAGGCGAAGAGGGTTCTGAAATAAATAGGGAGAAAGGGGGAGGCGGATAGAAGATGGATAGAGGATAGGTGGAGAGGAGACAGACAAGTCAAAGGGATGGCGAGTGTAGGTGGGGAAGTAGGGAGGAGATAGGTCAGTCCAGGGAGGACAGACAAGTCAAGGGGGCAGGATGAGGTTAGTAGATAGGAGATGGGGGTGCGGCTTGAGGTGGGAGGAGGGGATAGGTGAGGGGAAGAACAGGTTAGGGAGGTGGGGACGAGCTGGGCTGGTTTTGGGATGCGGTTGGGGGAGGGGAGATTTTGAAGCTTGTGAAATCCACATTGATACCATTGGGCTGCAGGGTTCCCAGGCTGAATGTGATTTGCTGTTCCTGCAGCCTTCGGGTGGCATCATTGTGGCATTGCAGGAGGCTCAGGATGGACATGTCGTCTGAGGAATGGGAGGGGGAGTTGAAATGGTTTGCGACTGGGAGGTGCAGTTGTTTGTTGTGAACTGAGCACAGGTGTTCTGCAAAGCGGTCCCCAAGCCTCCGCTTGGTTTCCCTGATGTAGAGGAAGCCACAACGGGTACAGCGGATGCAGTATACCACATTGGCAGATGTGCAGGTGAACATCTGCTTGATGTGGAAAGTCTTCTTGGGGCCTGGGATTGGGGTGAGGGAGGTGGTGTGGGGGCAGGTGTAGCACTTCCTGCGGTTGCAGGGAAAAGTGCCGGGTATGGTGGGGCTGGAGGGGAGTGTGGAGCGGACAAGGGAGTCTCGGAGGGAGTGGTCCCTCCGAATCTTCACCATCCCCCAGACCTCCCCCTTACTGAGGACAAACAGTCTGTCCTCAGTAAAGGGCTCAGCTTTGTCCCCCTCCACCCACATATCAACGAATACCGCTCACACTTGGACATGGAGCAGTTTTTCTGCCGCCTCCATGCTTACTTCTTCAACCGTGAATCTAACCCTCCCTCTACTGACCCCTTCTCACGCCTCCAACACAAGCCCTCCTCCTGGACACCACCCCAAGGCCTCCTACCCTCCCTCGACCTCTTCATCTCCAACTGCCGTCAAGACATCAATCACCTCAACCTCTCTACCCCTCTCAAACACTCCAACCTCTCCCCCGCAGAACGTGCAGCCCTCCGCTCTAATCCCAACCTCACCATAAAACCCGCGGACAAGGGAGGCGCAGTTGTAGTATGGTTCACTGACCTCTACATCGCTGAGGCCAGGCGCCAACTCTCCGACAGCTCCGCCTACCGCCTTCTGGATCATGACCCCACCCCTGAGCACCAAACCATCATCTCCCAAACCATCCACAACCTCATCACCTCAGGTGACCTCCCACCCACCGCCTCCAACCTCATCGTTCCCCAACCCCGCACCGCCCGCTTCTATCTCCTCCCCAAAATCCACAAACCTGAATGCCCTGGTCGACCCATTGTCTCCGCCTGCTCCTGCCCCACCGAACTCATCTCCACCTACCTAGACTCCATTTTCACCCCCTTGGTCCAGGAACTCCCTACCTACATCCATGACACCACCCACTCCCTCCACCTCCTCCAGAACTTCCAATTCCCCAGTCCCCAACACCTCATTTTTACTATGGACATCCAGTCCCTATACACGTGTATTCCCCATGCAGATGGCCTAAAGGCCATCCGCTTCTTCCTGTCCCGCAGACCTGACCAATCCCTTTCCACTGACACCCTCATCAACTTCTCTTTCAATTCCTCCCACTTCCTACAGACAAAGGGGGTGGCCATGGGTACCCGCATGGGCCCAAGCTATGCCTGCCTCTTTGTAGGTTACGTGGAACAATCCCTCTTCCGTACCGACACTGGCCCTAAACCCCACCTCTTCCTCCCCTACACTGATGACTGCATCGGTGCCGCCTCGTGCTCCCACGAGGAGCTCGAACAGTTCATCCACTTCAACACCTTCCACCCCAACCTGAAGTTCACCTGGACCATCTCCAACACTTCTCTCTCCTTCCTGGACCTCTCTGTCTCCATCTCGGGTAACCACCTAGAAACCGATATCCATTTCAAGCCCACCAACTCCCACAGCTACTTAGAATACTCCTCCTCCCACCCTCCTTCCTGCAAAAGTGCCATCCCCTATTCCCAATTCCTTCGCCTCCGCCGCATCTGCTCCCAGGATGAGGCATTCAACTCCGTACATCTCAGATATCCTCGTTCTTCAAGGACCGCAACCTTCCCCCCGGCAGTGGTCGAGAACACCTTTGACGGTGTCTCCCGCATATCATCCCTCACACCCCATCCCCGCAATAACAGCCAAAAAAAATCCCCCTCGCCCTCACGTACTGCCCCACCAACCTCCGGATCCAACGCATCATCCTCCAACACTTCCGCCATCTGTAAACCGACCCCACCACCAAAGATATTTTTCCCTCCCACCCTTGTCTGCGTTCCGGAGGGACCACCCCCTCAGTGACTCCCTTGTCTGCTCCACACTGCCCCACCACACCCAGCACTTTTCCCTGCAACTGCAGGAAGTGCTACACCTGCCCCAACACCTCCTCCCTCACCCCAAGAAGACTTTCCACATCAAGCAGATGTTCACCTGCACATCTGCTAATGTGGTATACTGCATCCGCTGTACCCATTGTGGCTTCCTCTACATCGGGGAAACCAAGCGGAGGCTTGGGGACCGCTTTACAGAACACCTGCGCTCAGTTCACAACAAACAACTGCACCTCCCAGTCGCAAACCATTTCAACTCCCCCTCCCATTCCTCAGACGACATGTCCATCCTGAGCCTCTTGCAATGCCACCCGAAGGCTGCAGGAACAGCAAATCATATTCAGCCTGGGAACCCTGCAGCCCAATGGTATCAATGTGGATTTCACAAGCTTCAAAATCTCTCTCCCCCAACCGCATCCCAAAACCAGCCCAGCTCGTCCCCGCCTCCCTAACCTGTTCTTCCTCTCACCTATCCCCTCCTCCCACCTCAAGCTGCACCCCCATCTCCTATCTACTGACCTCATCCTGCCCCCTTGACCTGTCCGTCCTCCCTGGACTGACCTATCTCCTCCCTACCTCCCCACCTACACTCCACCTTTACTGACCCCTTTGACTTGTCTGTCTCCTCTCAACCTATCCTCTCCTCTCCTCTCCTCTATCCATCTTCTATCCACCTCCCCCCCTCTCCCTATTTATTTCAGAACCCTCTTCCCCTCCCCCATTTCTGAAGAAGGGTCTAGGCCCGAAACGTCAAGCTTTCCTGCTCCTATGATGCTGCTTGGCCTGTGTTCATCCAGCTCCACACCTTGTTATCTCAGATTCTCCAGCATCTGCAGTACCTATTATCTCTATTCTCTCCTAGTTACCTTTTGTTCTTAATGTATTTGTTCAATCCCTTGGGATTCTCCTTAACCCCATTTGCCAAAGAGATCTCATGTCCCCCTTTTGCCCTCCTGATTTCCTTAAGCATACTCATACTGCCTTTGTATTCTTCTAGGGATTCACTCGATCTCTGCTGTCTATACCCGACACATGCTTCCTTTTTCTTGACCAAAACCTTGAATTTCTCTAGTCATCCAGCATTCCCTACACCTGCCAATCTTGCCCTTCACCCTAACAGGAACGCACTGTGAACTCACGTTTATCTCATTTTTGAAGGCTTTCTATTTTTGAAGGCTGTCCCTTTACCTGTTAGCATCTGCCCCTCAATCAACTTTTGAAAGTTCTTGCCCAATACTGTCAAAGTTGGCCTTCCTCCAATTTAGAACATTAACTTTTAGATTTGGTCTATCCTTTTCCATCACTTTTTTAAAACTAATGGAATTATGGTCACTGACCCCAAAGTGTTCCCCCACTGACACTTCAGTCACCTGCCCTGCCTTATTTCCCAAGAGTACAGAATTGAAGACAAAATATAAGAAATCTCTTTAGAAGTCTCTGTCTGCACTCAGCTTGTCCAAACATGATATCACACAGCAGTGAATTCCTGTACAAGGCAGTGTTAGAGAAAATCAGTTGCTTATGACTCCTAAATCATCCAAGATATAAAACAATGGAGGCCCCAAACCTGGATGACAGCACCTGTTCTTAGCCATGTGAAGAAATGGATTTCCAGGTGTGAGCCTCAGAGCCAGAGACAGCATGTTTCTGAGTTTTAGTCAATGTTTGTTGCTGCTTGGGATGATCTCATAAGATTCTAGTTGGGGGCTCAGCATCAGCCACTTTTGCAGAGGAACAGTTGAAAAGTTTGGGAAAGTCAGGTTGAGTCCCCACTCTAAGTGTTAGGTGGTGACAAATGTAAAGTACTGCACGTAGATGCTGGACGAGTGCAGAATTAGGCTCAGCTATGATGCACTCAAGGGTTGAAACCATTGCCTGAACTCTTCGAGGAGTAAGCACTGATCAAGACAGCAGTTTCTGTAAGCAAAATAATATTTGTCCATTGACTGTAACAGACAGTGAAGTACAACATGGTCAAAGACTCCTCAGGACAAAAAGCCCTACCAACTAAATTAATGGAGACTCAAAACAAATCATTAAATAAATTTGCGTCAGAGTTTAAAACTGCAGTTGGTTTTCTTCTTTCAAAACCTGAACACAATATAGATTTTAAATATGAATTGATCAATTCTGGGCAAGCAGTCTGTGAAAATTTGTTTTACATGATTTGCAATAGCCAACACACCAGGAATAATTTTAATTTTAGACATAAATCTTGAATTTTAACCTCTGATCTTGTTAAAATAGTTCTTCAGTAATCATTTGTCTCTTCATTTTAAGTGCCAAAGTTGACAGGATTAAAGCTTTTCTGAACTTGCCAAGTGACCACTGGGCTGAATGAGGTCTCATTAGTTTAACATCTCTATTTTCAAAAACAAAATGAGACGCCATGACATGGTGCAGAAGTAAAACAGCTTCAATCATGAATAAAAGCAAGCCTGAATGCTCACTGTTTACAATGTGGTGGATCAAGCAGACCACACAAACCTGCCAATCAGGTCTGATGCAAACCTGCAGTTTCTAGCAGGTAAGACATCGGTTCAAACTTGTGAATAGATGTGGCATCCCACCTCCACTCTGCCAGCAAGCGGGGCCAAAAGAAAAGACAGCTGAGTAAAATTAAACTGAATGAAAAAAAGAGAAAGAAAATGTAAGTGAAGTCTGGAAAATAAGCCTTAGAGCAGCAGAAAAATACGACATCAAAACAATTAAGTATAAAGAGGTTCCCATGACTCTCCATAAGTTTAAAATTCAAACATAAAATTTTCATTCCTCACCAGGAACACAAACAGGAGGAGGCCATGAACCCAAAATCCATTTTGCCATTCAATGAGATCACAGCTGACTTATAACTCAACCTCAACTCCATTTTCATGCCATGATCTTTGTTAGCCGCAGGTTAAAAAAAAGGTCTTGTGATAGCAATCTCAAATTGGCCCAGCAACTCTGACCATTCTTCAGATGGACAGTGAATTTTATTGTGGGTTAATGATGGTGAAACCTGATGCTCTTCTTACCAGATCCCTATCTGCACAGCATTCAATGGATAGAGATCATGATTGTCCTTCCCACTAACCAAGTATGACCGTCCAGTTCAAAGTAAACATTGCACCTTCCTGATCTGTAAAGATAATTTTCTTCAAATAGTCCCAGCTATTTTGCCAAATGTTAAAATGTCAGTTTTGATCCTTCTGAGATCTTTAATGTCAATATGTACTGCATATAATTACATATGAATTACTCCTAGTTTACTCAATAGGAGAGTTTATATATGGTAGATATCACTGACTGGTCTGCCTGGTTCACGTACTTGCCTTTTAACAGACACCCAACAGTAATTTTTAAAACTAAAAAAGAGCATAAGGAGGTAGCCCTGAAGCCAAGTTAGCCAGCGCTTAGCCCTGAATCCACAGCCAACTAGGATTTCAGATAAGTTACTCAACCTGGTTTCAAGCAACATTGCATCTTACCAGCAGAAAATTACCAGCCGAGAAGCATAGGTCTATGTTCTGAACAGGACAAGATCCCTCAATATACCAGTCAACAAATGCATGGACACCAGCAAAACACCAGTTTCCAAATAGGCTCTCAGCCATCTAATGTCAGCCTTTAAGTAGACACTCTTCCTAATCCGCATCATCTTTTCATTATTTCACTCTTCTGGCTGCTTTTACTGCTCATTACTCCAGTTCTTACAGGAAGGATTACAAAAGGGAGAGGTTTCAGACATCCCAAACAGACATGGCCAACTTCTCCATGTATTCAATGTCATCATCACCTCCACCAAGCTGACAATTTACACCTCAGAAACAGGCTACTCAGCACAGGCCGTGCCAGTTGTTCATGCTCCAGAGGATCCTTTCACATTACATATGCAGCATTCCCTGAAACAAATCTGTGTGATTTGCCTCAAATACTATGTTAAAAGTACCACATTGACATACTGTGTAAAGAAGTCATTAAGTAACCACGTGTCTGCATAGAATTACACTAACAACCAATTTAGGTTGTCCGTAGGCTTGCAGTGTGGCACACTGGGCATGCATTGGAATCTACACATTTTAATATACAGAACTCTGCTCTTTGCAGATAGATTACGTACATAAAATACACAATTCATAGAGTCATACAGCATGGGAACTGATCCTTCAGTCCAACTAGGCCACGCCGACTATGTTCCCAAACTAAACTCAACTCATTGCAGTTCCATTTGGCCCATACCCTTCCAAACTATTCCCATTTATGTACTTTTCCAAAATGTCTTAAATGTTGTAACTGTACCTACATCCACCTCTTCTTCTACTCGTTCATTCCACACATGAACCACGCTGCGCAAAATGATTGCCCCTCATGTCTTCTTTGAACTTTCTCCTCTCACCTTAAAAAACGCCCCCTCATTTTGAACTCTCCCACCCTAGGGAAAAGACCCTCATCATTCACCTTATCTCTACCCCTCAGGGTTCTATAAACCTGAGGTCACTCCTCAACCTTCTGCGCTCTTATGAAAGAAAGTCACAGCGTTTACAGTCTATTTTTATATCTCAAACACTCCAAACCTGGCAACATCCTGGTAAATCTTTTCTGAACTGTCTCCAGTTTATTAATATTCTTCCCATACTTGGCTAGAAGATGGAAGACAGAGGGTGGAGATGGAGGGTTACTTTTCAGACTGGAGGCCTGTGACCAGCAGTGTGCCATGGGGATCAGGCTGTGTCCACTGTCTTTTGTCATTTCTGTAAATAATTTGAATGTGAATACTGGAGGAATGCTTAATAAATTTGCAGGTGACACCAAAATTGGAGGTGTGGCAGACAGCAAAGACCATCTAAGATTACAATAGATGGGCTGAGGAATGGCAGATGGAATTTAATCTAGATTCAATTTGGTACACCAAATCACAGCAGGACTTACACGCTTATTTGGTAAGGTCCTGGGGAGTGTTGCTGACCAAACAGACCTTGGAGTGCAGGTTCATAATTCCTTGAAAGTGGAGTCTCAGGTAGACATGGTAGTGAAGGTGGCATTTGGTACACTTCTCTTTATGGGTAAGTGCATTGAGCATAAGAGTTGCAAGGTCATGTTGCGGCTGTACTTTTGGAATATTGCATTCAATTGTGGTCTCCCTGCGATAGGAAAGTTGTTGTGAAACCTGAAAGGGTGCAGAAGAGATTTACAAGGATTTTGCCAAGGTTGGAGGGTTTGAGCTACAGAGAGGCTGAACAGGCTGGGACTATTTTCCTTGGAGCTTCGGAGACTGAGGGGTGACCTTATAGAGGTTTAAAAAATCATGAGGTGCATGGATAGGGTGAATAGTCAAGGTCTTTTCCTGAAGACAAGGGAGTCCAAAACTAGAGGGCATAGGCTTAAGGTGAGAGGGAAAAGATTTAAAAGTGATCCAAGGGGCAACTTTTTTCACACAGAGGGTGGTGCATGGATGAAATGAACTACCAGAGGAAGTGGTGTGAGTCCAGTGTTGAGAACCAGGGACAAAGTGACCATACTGGGATAAATGAACACCAGACATGCAAGGGAATTTCTGGAAGCCTAGTTCTCAACACAGCACTCCATTAACAACGACAGAAATAGACTCTACATACAGACCACTGCTAAAGCAACCAGAAGAACAAGACCATCACACCACAGGATCATATTAATCCGGAAGGAAGCTGCGATTAGAGGTTGCACTGATGATGTTGCCGCCAAAGTAGTAACAAAATGTCGGCACACCACAGAACAACCGGCTCAGCAAGCTAACGAACAACTAAGTCTTTAACACTACAGCAGTCCTAGTCAATGTTTGAAAAATTAAAATCCCCTAGTACAAGCCCATTATTCATACAAATGTTTGAGACCGCTCTACATATTTGCTCCTCAATTTCCCTCTGACTATTGTGGGGCATATAGCACAATCCCATCAATGTAATCATCCCTTTCTTATTTCTCTCCATGTAGTTTCAGTGGACAATCCCTCAGAAATACATTCTCCAATTACAGCAGTAATGTTTTCCTTAATCAAAATGGCCGGTCCTCTCCTCTCTTGCCTCCCTTTTCATCCCTGCTATAGCATCGAAATTCTAAATCTAAATTCAATTCAACAAGATAAGTAATATCCATTCTCTGGTTTATTTCACAGGGCAATGTCTTGACCAGAGTCAATACACCCAATTTAAAATTTAAAAGGTTGGTGGGTAACTGCCAGCCATCATTCAATTGGTGCATTCTCCATGGCAACACCTCTACCAGAGCCCAGTTGTCAACCAATCAGCACATTCTTTTCACGTTTAGGACGACACGGTGGCTCAGTGATCAGCATTGCTGCCTCACAGCACCAGGAACCCGGGTACTCCAGTTTCCTCCCAAAGATAAGCAGATTAGGTGGATTGGCAATGCTAAATTTCCCAGAGTGTCCAGGGATGTGTAAGTTAGATGGGTTAGCTATCGGAAATGGAGGGTTACAGGGATAAGAGGGGGTCTGGGAGGGATGCTCTTTGAAGGGTCAGTGGGGACTTGATGGGTCAAATGAGCTGGTTCTACACTGTAGGTATTCTATTCTACACTGGAAATCTTGAATACTAATTGTCCTTATGAGTGCAAGACAAAAAGCTTCGACAAAATGTCTCTCAATACAGAAATTCTCTAATTTATGACTAAGCAACGAAAAACATTTTCCCTGAATTTCATTTTAGATTTATTTTTGACATGTATTTTGGTCTCCTGTTTTTCCACCTCCCACTCTCCCAAAAACCTCAGCCAATGAGTAACAACTGCTGGTTGTCACACTAGTTCCAAATGGAATCTATGGGTTCTGGTCCTGGTGGATGAGCTATACCGCACTTAATCTGTCTCATTAATCACACCTTGAATAGCAATTACAACCGTGGCTAGGAAGAGGTTGTTGCGGCTGGTAAACATTCCTTATGCCAAAACTCAAAAAATCTAAATCATAATTCTTTAAATTGTTGTAATTTTACAGTCAAACTATATTAGAGGGTGTGGTTCTCAGAATAAAACAGAGTACAACGGGAATAGTAACAATAATGCCCCTGGATCAGTAATCCAGAGGCCTCAACCAATGCTGCGGATACCAATCCTCAACCAATCCTGGAACAGATGAGCAAATTTAAACTCAATTCATTGATAAATTGGGAATAAGAATATTAATAAAAATCACGATATTAACAAAAGTGGCTTCGATATCCTCTGGGGAATAAAGTCTGCAACACTTGCATGGACAGGCCTATATCCTTCTCCAGACCTTCAATCTCTTAGCCGTCTCCCCTGAAATGGTTAAGCAAGCCACTCAATTGTATCAAACAACTACGGAATAGCTGTTGATTAAAACTGCCCAAAATCTTGCAGATCACAAGGAATCAATCTAGGAACTGGTGATTAAAATAAAAGCACACCCTACACAATTGACACAAAATTCTCTTCACTAATCCCTGGGAGCTTCTGCCAAAATTAGAAGAACTAATTAAGTCAACTAACAGGACACTGTGGGAAGTTACGGAGGAAACTGCAGGACCACTAGCAGAAATATTTGTATTATCTATAATCATGGGTAAAATACGAAAAGACCGAGGGTGGATAGTGTTGTAAAATTGTTTAAGAAAGGCTATAAAGAGAAGCCTGGAAACTATACACCTGCGAGTGGGTAAGTTGTTGGAGGTGATTCCGAAAAACAGGATTTACATGCATTTGGAGAGGCAACAGTTGATCAGGGATAGTCATGTTTTTATGAGAGTAAAATTGTGTCTCACACGAACTGATTTAGAAAACTCAAAATGGATGATGCGAGCAGAGCGTTAGACATTGTTTACTTGGACTTTAGTAAAGCCTTTGACAAGTTTCCGCATTGTAGACTAATTAGTAAAGTTAAGTCACATGGGATTCAGGGTGAGTTTGCCAATTGGATATAAAATTGGCATGGCAGCAGGAGTCAGAAGGTGGTGGTGGACGGTTGTTTTTGGGACTGGAGGACTGTGGCCAGCAGTGTTCCACAAGGATCGGTACTGGGTCCACTTCTGATTGTAATTTATATAAATAATTTGGCTGAGAACATAGGCGGTATGGTACATAAGTTTGCAGATGACACTAAAATTGGTGGTAGAGTGGGCAGTAAGATTACAAAGAGATCTTGAACAAATGGGGCAATTGGCTGAGGAGTGACAGATCGGCATCTAATTTGGATAAGTCTGAAGTATTGCATTTTGGTAATACAAAAAAAGGGCAGGAGTTATACAATTAATAGTAGGGCCCTGGGTAGTGTTGTAGAACAGAGGGCTCTAGGAATTCATGTACACAATTCTTTGAAATTAGCATCCCAGGTAGACAGGGTGGTTAAGAAGGTGTTTAGCATGCATGCTTTCATTGCTCAGACCTTTGAGTTTAAGTGCTGGAACATGTTGAAGTTGTTCAGGACGTAGGGGAGGCCTCTTCTGGAGTACTGTGTGCAGTTCTGGACATCCTGTTATAGGAAGGATGTTATTAAACTGGAGAATGTTGAGAAAAGATTTACCAGGTGTTGCCTGGAATTGAGGGTTTGAGATTTAATAGATTGGAAAGGCTGGGACTTTCCTTCTTTGGAGCGTAGGTGGTTGCGGGGTGACCTTACTGAAGTTTATAAAACCATGAGGGGGCGTAGATAAGGCGAATGACAAGGGTCTTTTCCCTAGAGTGGAGGAGTTCTGAACAAGGGGGCACATTTTTAAGCTGAGGGGGGAAAGATTTAAGGAGGACATGAGGGACAATTTTTATTTTAGACATAATGTGAAATGAACTGGCAAAGGAAGTGGTGGATGCAGGTGCAGTTATAGCGTTTAAAAGACAGTCGGATAAGTTCATGGATAGGAGGGGGTTTAAGGATATGGGCCAAGCGCAAGAAGATGGGACTACTTTAGTTTGGGCACGCGGTTAGCATGGGCTGGTTGGACCGAAGGGTCTGTTTTCATTCTGTATGACTCTGACTCTGTAATGAATGCACAGGCTTGACAAGCTCACCCAACCTGAAAGTCAAAGTCCCAGACTCCATCATATGAGGATGCCAGCAAGAAAGTAGAAAAACCATTTGATTTCATAGTAACTGATATACCTAACACAGGTTCACATATCAAGACAGCACAGTTAGAAGTGACTACCACAGTCTTTGTGGCCATAAAATTACCTTCACAATAGAATGATTTCAGTGTGTTCTGTGGAACAACCACCACAGTGAATCAGGCACTTTCAGACAGATTTAGCAACGCAAATCTGGGCATCCATGAGGCACTGTGGGCTAACAGAAGAATTGGAATCAACCATATCCTATAATCACTTTTCTTTTATAGAATCCCCACAGTGCGGAAACAGGCCATTCGGCTGAACAAGTCCACACCGACTCTCTGAAGCGCATCCCACCCAGATCCATCCCTGTCTCCTATCCCTCTAATCCTGCATTTCCCATGGCTAATGCAACTAACCTACACATCTCTGCATACTATGGGTATAAAACATTAACATCTTCCTGGCTTACATTCGTGATTCTGTGTCTTCCACTCCATACAGCTTGCCAAGATAATCCCAGATGATTTGGAAACTACAAGCAGGGCTTCAGAACAACTTCTCTCATTTGGTTTTCTTTCCTTTTTCCTTGTTTGCACCTCTTTTCTGCTGCAGTTACTTCAGTTCTGTCATTGCTGCGAATGTTCTGTACACCCACACAATCACGACGATTATGTTCAATAAAAGTGGGGTTGAAAAGACAAGTGAAATGAACATCCCTTTGGAATCGAAGTATTGGTACATGGGAAATAATCTCCAGTTCATTGCTGCCATTTCATTAATGTATTCTGCACAGAACACCAACACAATCATAAAAAGGAAACTGGCAATGTGAAATCTGTAGAATTTAATTGTTGCCAAGGTAATTGGAAAGCAAAAGACATGAAAACCTAGAAGCCTAATCAGCCATGGCTCTGAGCACTGAACCTGAAAGCCGGTACCTGTGATAATGCAGCACTTCCCTGATCACCAGCCTGGATGAGACTCTTGCAGGGCACATCACCAAAGCACTGCTAATGCCAGTCCCGCAGGTTGACAAATGGGAGCAAAACGCACCAAGCTCTTGCTTCAGGCATGAGGACACCCAGACTAGATGGCAGAGAGGGAATTAGTTCTGAAGGCATGAAGCTATGATTGCTAGTCATCCTGAGTCCTGTTTCCACTGGCATAACAGCTCCCCCTGCACCATGCCACCATTACCATCAAACTAGAGTTCAATGTAGGAGCAAATTACCGCAGATGCTGGAATCTCCACTGAAAACAACAAATGCTGGAGATCACAGCAGGTCAGGCAGCATCTGTGAAGAGAAATCAAGCTAACATTTCAAGTCTAGATGACCCTTTGTGTCACCTGCTGTGACCTCCAGCATTGTGTTTTCTCAAACCGGGGTTCAATCTTAGCTTGTGGAGTTCCCTTTTAGCAGATTCCTACACACTTGATACAAATGCAATACGCCAACTTCTGTGAATAGCCACAGTTTCTTTAAGTACAAGCTTCTGGAGGATCACTTAATCTTTGCAGGGCTTGCGGAGCCGTATCAAGCGATGCCCCCCCAATAAGGGAACCGTCCTTCCTTTATATAGGATTTTACATCACAGTCAGTCATGTATGCAAGATACAATTTTTTTACTTCTCCATAGTCATATGCCTAGCAGTGATAGTACATGACTTAACCACCTAACATTAGAAGCAAAGGTCAGCCGCCCAAAAACAATGTGTACAACTAGACAGTTCCTCACTTCTCAATCGCTGCTCTAGACAGTTCCGTATCTTTTAAGCCTTAGTTCAACATTTACAGAGAGCAGAGTATAATTAGATTACCACATTTTGTCTGCGAGACAGAGGCACCCACGGCACAGCTTAGCACCTAATTTCTTACATGTCAGCAGAACAAATATTACCCCTTTAACATTTCAAGCTAAATGAGGAATGCAAGAGGGCATGCCAGGAACTGTATCAGCCATGCCTAAAAACAGTGTCAACCTGATGAAGCTACAAAACCAGGCATCGAAAGCGGACTATAATAGAGTTTAATGATTCCACTAGCAATACAGCAGTCCTGCCATGAGGTTGAGAATGATAGAGAATTCAATAGCTGATTGAAGAAGAACATCACAAATATCCCCATCTTCGATAACAGGGAAGCCCAGCACATCAGTGCAAGGGACTTGACAGCAGAGAGCAAGTGAATCCCTGGGAGAACATAAAGGCAATAGGAGTATACTTACAAGGGAAAATCAGGATGGCAATAAGGGGATATGAGACAGCTTTGGCAAGCTGAGTTAAGGAGAATCAAAGAGAGATTCCATTAGTACATTAAGGGCAAAAGAGTAACTAGGGAGAGAATAGGGCCCCTTAGAAACTAACAAGGCCATCTAAGTGTGGAATCACAGCAGATGGGCGAGAAACTAAACGTGTATGTTGCGTCAGTATTTACTGTTGTGAAGGATATGGAAGCTAGAGAACTTGGTGAAATAAACAGTGATATCTTGAAAAGTGAGATAACAAGGTGTGGGGCTGGATGAAGTGTTCATATTACATAAGAGGTGGTGCTGGATGTCTTAAAACGCATAAAAGGCAGATAAATCCCCGGGACTTCATCAGGTATAAACCAGAACTTTGTAAGCAGCTCAAAAAGTGATTGCTGGTCCCTTTGTTGAGATATTTGCATCATCAATAGCCAGAGGCGAGGTGCCAGAAGACTGGAAGTTGGCTAATATGGTGCCACTATTTAAGAAAGGTTGTAAGGAAAAGTCAGAGAAGTTTAGACCGGTGACCATATCAGTGGTGGGCAAGTTGTTGGAGAGACAGAATTTACATGTGTTTGGAAAGGTCGGGACTGATTAGGGATAGTCTACATGGCTTTGTGCATGGGAAATAGGGTCTCATTTACTTGATTGAGTTTTTTGAAGAAGTAATGAAGATTGATGACAGCAGAGCAGTGGACATGTTCTATATGGACTTCAGTAAGGCATCCAACAAGGTTCCTCATGGTAGACTGGTTAGCAAGGTTAGATCACATGGAACACAGGGAGAACGAGCCATTTGGATGCCAAACTGACTCAAAGGTAGAAGGCAGAGGGTGGTGGCGGAAGGTTACATTTCAGACTGGAGGCCTGTGACTAGCCGTGTGCCACAAGGTCTACTGCTTTTCGTCATTTGTATAAATGATTTGGATGTGAACATAGGAGGTATGGTTAGTAAGCTTGCAGGTGATAGCAAAACTGGAGGTACAGTGAACAGTGAAGGTGGTTAGCTTGGAGTAAAAGAGGATCTTGATCAGATGGGCCCATGGGCTGAGGAGTGGCAGATGGAGTTTTGTTAATTCTGTGATGCTGCATTTTTGAAAGGCATATCAGGGCAGAAATTACACACTTAATGGTAATGTCCTAGCGGGTGTTGCTGAACAAAGATTTTGGAGTGCAGGTTCATAGTTCCAGGAAAATAGAGTCACAGGTAGATAGGATCGTGAAGGTGGTGTTTGGTATGCTTGCCTTCATTGTTCAGTGCATTGAGTATAGGAGTTGGGAGGTAATGTTGCAACTGTACAGGACATTGGTTAGGCTAATGCGCTCAGTTCTAGTCTCCATACTATAGGAAGGACGTTGTGAAACTTGAACGGGTTCAGAAAATATTTACAAGGATGTTGCCAGTGTTGGAGGATTTGAGCTATAGGGAGAGGTTGAATAGGCTGGGGCTATTTTCCCTGGAGCATCGCAGGCTGAGGGGTGGCCTTCTAGAGGTTTATAAAATTATGGAGCGCATCGATAGGGTGAACAACCAAAGGCTTTTTCCCAGGGTAAGGGAGTCCAGAACTAGAGGGCATAGGTTTAAGGTCAGAGGGGAAAGATTTAAAAACGCGACCTAAGGGGCAATTTTTGTCACAGTTGGTGCATGTCTGGAACGAGCTGTCAGAGAAAGGGGTAGAGGCCAGTACACTTACAACTTTTTAAAAAGGCATCTGGATAAGAACACGGGAAGGGCTTAGAGGGATGCAGTCCAAATGCTAACGAATGGGACTAGCTTAATTTAGGATATCTCGTCAGCATGGACAAGTTGGAGCAAAGGGTCTGTTTCCATTCTGTACATCTCTATAATTCTAAATAGCCATTCTGCATTGCTGACAGGTGGGATTCCTCACTCAAACATCACATATCACTACTATTATCAGCTGAACTTCCAGAACACCAGCCAGTTGGGGTCCTTTCTCAGATTCTCATCTGATTGGGAATCCAGTTCTCTCCCACCAGTCCCACTGAAAAAGGATCCCAAAATTCCAGCGCATTCCAACTAAAAAATGTGTTGCCTTCACACATATTTATCTAGCGCCTCTTGCTTTGTATCAGACACTTACATTTGATAAAAGACATGTGCCACACCCATGATACAAATGTTTACAAGCATTCCTCAATGTACTCAACTCTCAGTCACGCCTATCCTATAATGACAATGTAGTGTTATGGTACAATCAAGAGATCTAAAGCATATTGCAGTACAGAAACAAGCTGAGCAAAGTGTTGAGCAGATCTCCAAATGAGTTCATATTGGCTGTAAACATGAAAGGAAACTCTTTATTTGAAGTAAATGAACACTAACAGAAAAGTAAAGGTAGGATCCATTAGGCTAAAAAGGAGATCTTGTGGAGACAACAGGCACAACTCAGGCATAAATAAGCTGTGTATCTGGCTTTCCTGAAAATAATTTTGTCAATGCCAGAGGAAAGGAGGTAGCATTGGTAATATGGATAAGATAAAAATAGAGGATGCAGTAAAAGGCTGGCAGTCCTCAAGGTCAAGAAGTTACCCAGACAGAATACACTATTTTGCTGAGGGAAATAAAAGGCAGAAGGCAAGAACTCTGACCACAATATTCGAATCCTCCTGAGATATGAGGGCTGTGCCAGCAGAGTAAAGAATTATCAATATCACTTCCATTTTAAAAGGGAAATTAGAGGCAACTACAGGACAGCTGTGGTGAGGAAACTTGCGGATACAATCTAGGACAAAATTGGCTAGCATTTGGAGAAGTGTGGGCCAATAAATGAAAGAATACAGATTTCCTAAAGGCAAATCATGTACAACTGACATGGCTGAGTACTTGGATGAAATAATGGAATGGTTGAATGATACTGGGACAGTTTATTTTGCACATATGGACTTTCAAAAGGTGGTTAATATATTATCAGAGCAGACTTGTTAGCAATTATAGGCAGACGTACAGCATAGAAACAGACCCTTCAGTCCAATTCTTCCATGCTGACCAGATAGCCTAGATAAATCTAGTCCCAATTCCCAGAATTTGGCCCATTTCCCTCTAAACCCTTCCTATTCATGTAACCATCTGGATGTCTTTCAAATGTTATCGTACCAGCCTCCACCAGTTCCTCTGGCAGCTCATTCCATACATGTACCATCCTCTGCAAGAAGCAGTTGTCCTTTAGGTCCCTTTTAAATATTTCACCTCTCACCTTAAACCTGTGCCTTCTAGTTTTGGACTTTCCTACCCTGGAAAAAAGACCTTGACTATTCACCCTATCCATGCCCCTCATGATTTTATAAACCTCTACAAGGTCACCTCTCAGCTTCTGAAGCTCCAGGGAAAATAGCCCCAGCCTATACGCCTCTCCCTATTGCTCAAACCCTCCAATCCTGGCAACATACTTGTTCATCTTTTTCCTGAACCTTTCAAGTTTCACAACATCCTTCCCATTGCAGGGAGACCAGAATTGCACAGTATTCCAATTGTAGCCTAACCGATGTCCTGTACAGCTGCAAGATGACCTCCCAACTCCTATACTCAATGCACTGACCAATAAAGACAAGCATACCAAACACCACCTTCACTATCCTATCTACCTGCAACTCCACTTTCAAGCCATGATGCTGAAGAGACGGTGGGAAATGGGTGCACTGTTTAAGAGGAGGGTATAATGGTGAACAGTTAATTCTCCCAAGTACAGGAAACTTACACTGTAGCACCCAAGATTGGCATTTAGATGCCTGTCCTTCTGGACTGGGAAATGTAAGAAACAAATCAAGTTTGCAAATGGTATAAAACTTGGAAAGGGCACGAACAATGAGTTGCGTGGTAGCAGTTCAGGAGGATTGAGAGTGGTGACCTGGGAATCACATACAAGATGAAATTCAGTACAGGCAAGTACGGCGGACAAATTTACAAGCCTCTTCAAAAAGCATAAGAATCCTTGGCAGCAATAATACAGCCATCATAAAAAAATACAGGCGCACAAAACTTTTCGGAATCGCTGGTCATGACTTAGCTGGAGCGGTCTGTTCAGTTCTGACTACCATACTTAAGGAAGGATGTGAAGGACTTGGAGGAAACAGAAGAGATTTACCATATTCTGAATCCAGAGATGTAGGGCTTCAGTAATATGGGACAGACTGGAGAAGCTGAGGTTGTTCTCCACACAGTACAGTATTTCAAGAAGAAACCTGATAGGGATATTCAAAATCAAATTATGCCGAGCCAGTGAGAAACTGCTCCCAGCAGCTGAGGGGAAGGAACCAAAGCAGACAGAATTTCAGCAAAAAGCTAGATAACCAGAAAGATGGGGCAATTGCTTTCCTATTCAAGGATACTGAGACAGATTCTTAATCTGCAAGGGAAACAAAGGTTGTAGGGGCATAGGTAGAAAAAGGGAGGTCAGGATTATCAGATCAGCCTTCATCTCACTCAATGAGCAGATTCAATGGGATGAATAGCTAATTTTGTACTTGCATCTTATGATTTTTATTCAAAACCAGCTTGAGAGATCTGGCATAAATTGTTTAAAAGGTTGGTGGAAGCAGATTCCAGTGTCATAACCAAACAAAATTTGGCAAAGTACATAAAAGGGAAAAGAACTGTCAGGTTACAGACAAAAAACAGATTAATTGGGATTAATTTGATACCTCTTTAAAGAACAAGCACTTGGACCATCTCTAATACCTCTCTCTCCTTCCTGGACCCCTCTGTTGCCATCTCCGGCAACCACCTGGAAACCGATATCCATTTCAAGCCCACCGACACCCACAGCTACCTAGAATACACCTCCTCCCACCCACCTTCCTGCAAAAAAATGCCATCCCCTACTCCCAATTCCTTTGCCTCCACCGCATCTGCTCCCAGGATGAGGCATTCCACTCCCGTACATCTCAGATGTCCTCGTTTTTCAAGGACCGCAACTTTCCCCACCTCAGTAGTCGAGAACGCCCTCGACTGTGTCTCCCACGTTTCCCGCAACTCATCCCGCACACCCCATTCCCGCAATAAAAAAAAAACAAAACAGAATCCTACTCGTCCTCACATACCACCCCACCAACCTCTAGATCCAACGCATCATCCTCCGACACTTCCGCCATCTGCAATCCGACCCAACCACCAAAGACATTTTTCCTTCCCCACCCTTATCTGCCTTCTGGAGGGACCACTGTCTCCGTGACTCCCTTGTCCGTTCCACACTCCCCTCCAGCCCCACCACACCCAGCACTTTTCCCTGCAACAGCAGGAAATGCTACACCTGCCCCTACACCTCCCCCCTCACTCCCATCCCAGGCCCCAAGACTTTCCACATCAGGCAGATGTTCACCGGCACATCTGCTAATGTGGTATACTGCATCTGCTGTTCCCGTTGTGGCCTCCTCTACATCGGGGAAACCAAGCGGAGGCTTGGGACTGCTTTGCAGAATATCTACGCTCGGTTCGCCCGAAACAACTCCCCTCTCCCATTCTGCAGACAACATGTCCGTCCTGGGCCTCCTGCAGTGCCACAACGATGCCACCCAAAGGTTGCATGAACAGCAATTCATATTCCGCTTCGGAACCCTGCAGCCTAATGGTATCAATGTGGATTTCACAAGCTTCAAAATCTCCCTCCCCCTACTGCATCCCAAAACCAGCCCAGCTCGTCCCCGCCTCCCTAACCTGTCCATCCACCTATCCCTTCCTCCCATCTCAAGCCCCACCCCCATCTCCTACCTACTAACCTCATCCCGTCCCCTTGACCTGTCTGTCCTCCCTGGACTGACCTATCTCCTCCCTACCTCCCCACCTACACTCACCTTTACTGGCTCCATTCCCCGCCTGTTTGACCGGTCTGTCTCCTGTCCACCTATCTGCTCCTTTATCCATCTTCCATCCACCTCCCCCTCTCTCCCTATTTATTTCAGAACCCTCTTCCCCTCCCCCATTTCTGAATAAGGGTCTAGGCCCAAAACGTCAGCTTTCCTGCTCCTATGATGCTGCTTGGCCTGCCGTGTTCATCTAGCTCCACACCTTGTTTTCTAAGCACAGATATGATATGACTTGCTTATTCGAATAAGAACATAGCCTGTCTTTTTTCCTCCTTTTCCTCTAATGGCGTGGTTTCTTGTTTGGGTAGAGTTCCCCACCCATTTCATCAGCATATGAAGTGGTCTTTCTTCATTTGAGCATCAGCATGTTATGTGACAACAAAGGGCATCGTAACCACACCCAAGTCTGTCTATGCTCAATGCGGGGGTAAAGGTTTTCCAGTCACACTGTTCAGATCACAAAGTCTACTGGAGCAGGCCACAGATCAACTAACAGCCCAGAATGAACTAAAGCTTACCACACTATGGGTGGAACCAACAGATAATATATTGTATCAGAGATAGTATATTGTAACAGTATTTTGGTTGGAAGCAGGATTGATGGTGATATACTAGCACTGATGTCTTGCAGTTATGTGGTACTGCGGAGAACAGGAAGTTATCTCGAGGTGTCTGTGTCAATGATTGACATGTCAGAAGACAAAATGTAAATCTGCTATGTTATCTGATCTTTGTTGCTTACTGATTGTACAGAGAAACATCATGCTATCTTAATCCATTAGCAGTGGTCACAGTACAAAACCTGTAAGGATATCAGAGTTATATTATGTGCTCTGGATGCAATCCATTCTCTCCGGAGACTGGTACTTGGTATAGAACTTGCTACTAGCTTTCAATGTACCCAAGGTCCTCAAAATTTGGAAGAGGTGCAAGCCAGCATTGAGGTGAGCTGTATCAAAAAGCAAACTGGTAACAGTGACGGTCTGCATTTGCTACAGAGAATTCCATACTACAATTTCTTTTTAGAAACTGTCATCACTGAAGCCTATGAATCTTTGTATTTCAGTTTGCTACTGAAAGCTGGGGTCTAGTCACATCTGAGAGAGCACGGGCATAAAGAGTAATGGAAGATTCCTCATCTGCGCAGAATATTCACGCATGGGCCAGTTACTGCCTGCGGTATACAACACCATCACAGCTATATGCCTGCTATCAGGGGAATACAGGATATCACGCAGAAGAAAATAATTTAAGTAGATTATACTCCTGCACACTCTAGGCTGATTAGCTGATCTCAGACAGAACAACGAAATATAAAGGAACCAATCCTCGGACTTCAACAGCCTGTCTGACTCAGGATTACATCAACTAATGGATCAACAAAACTTTCAGGTGTCTCTTTATGTCTAAAAACTTAGTTCAAGCTCCAAAACACGTATTTAATCTTGGCTAAGTACCAAAGTTCTACATTGTCACAATGGTCACTCAAGTAATACAAGATACGCAGGGCCTCAAGCACATTCCATCATTGTTTGAACAGGCTAGCTTTATTTTCAGAATGTGTCCTCTGCATTTACTCTAGGATAACTCTAAATACTTCAATTAGATTTATCATTATCCAGGTAATTTCTTAAATAGAAGATGGCGCTGCCTACAATGAGGAACCTTAACAATCTAGGTCTCTGCTCAGGGCAATGAGTTCTCAGCAGTGCCATGGCCAACATTCCTCCCTCACTACTATCCCAAAGGGATAACTATTCCTTCGTCCCACTGATATTTGGCAGGTAAGAGAGTGGTTGCCACAACATACCAATGGACTACACTTCAAAGCTTCATAATATCTCAAAGTGCTTTGTATAGAGACATGTAAAAACACTATGGAAAATGCAAGGACCATCCTGATCATAATTGCAGTGTCAATGTTTTCCCTAATTCCACATGCACTCCTCCTCTCGCCATAACTGCTGAGAAACAGTTCACATCCTCCCACTGCTCCTTTCCTTACAAAGGAAATTCAAAGTGCTTAGGGCAGGGAGGTGAGAGAGAGTGGGAATTTCTAACCTGTCATGCAAGTCCTGCCCTACAAGGAAAAGATTGCAGGTCTAGTAAACTAATATTACACAAAAACCATTGTCTGTACAAGTGAAAGACATTTGTAAAATACCAACAATATTTCCAAGATGAATCAGAATTGTGTGATGTGTCTCTATGAAGACGACATACACCTGAATGTTGGTACAGATATTCAGCTCTTTCTTGGATGGTGTGTATCTGGGGCACTAAATAAACCACTATGAAACTTAACTCCCTGCAGGATTTTAAACAAAATCTTCCTCCTCTCACGCCCTGAAGGCATAGAATTGGATTGTTGCAAACGATCTGGCTAAGAAAGTAACAAAACCACTCAGAGTAGGAAAGGCCCTTTATCAATTAGACAGCAGATCAGCCTTAAGGCCTCTGGACTGTAGATTGTTAAAACTAAAATCTTTTAGGAACTTTAAGTAGCAAGATCCAATGATGGATAGACCTTGAAATGGGTTGCTTGATAGGCTAGCATCAGCTCTTGAACATTCATTTTAAAAAGATAACACAGAAAACACACACCAAGCCCTGGGCAAATATAGGTGGAAGAGTAAGGACTGGGAGTAAACTTCAAAGATTGGATTTTAAAAAGACAAGAGATTTAGTTCAAACACGTTTTCTGGGCATAAGTCAACAAATCCATTGTGTGCTGTGATACCAAGTTTAAGCACAATGGGGTAATCATTTATTGGTACAGAGTACTTACTCATTAGCCAACGCTACTGTGGGGGAGGGGGATTCTGATTAGTTTATGGTAGAAAGGATGTGAAAGCACAGACTCAAGGATGATAACCAGGATAGGAAACAATGTTCATGGAGATGCCATTTGAGATAGTGAGACCAATTCTACTGATGGAGAAGGCTCAAAGATTTCATTTAGGAAAGTAAATAGGAAAAGAACTATTTCCTCTGACTGGGGAGTTAACAAAGAGTCATTCATTTTAAACTGTCACTGGGGATAGAAGAGAGGAGTAAAGAGAAACTTTTACACAAGGAGGTTAGGATATAGAACAGTTTATCAAAATGGCGTAGTCCAAATGGATAGCCCTTCTATTTTTAAAGGAGGACAGCATAACTACTTGAAGCGAATAAATGTTGAGAACAATAGAAGATCAGCATAGGATTAGTACCGAGTTGTCAGAGACAAGATCAAGTATGAACACAACAGGCCAAACACAGCCATCTTTCTATGCTGTAAATTTTGTAGTTCTGTGGGTGAGAACAACAACATATACATCTATTTTTCCAAATATCCCAGAAAGTTCAACACATATCCAAATCAAACCTGGAATATTCCAGGTCTCTTCAGCGCAATTTCATACCTTAACACCATACATGGAGACTGAAAGTTCAAAACATTCATTGAAAAATGTAAAAGATTATCAGTAGAATTAATACTATTGAGTAATTAGTGAAAATCAATAGCATACGGATAAGAAATCAAAACTTGGTTTTAAGCAGAGAGCAGGTCAACATTGCATTTGACAAGGTGGTCATTCAATCCACTTCATCTATATCAACTCTCCAAAATAACATCTCCTTAAGCCCATCCTCACTAACCTTCTTCATACACTGATTAATTAGTTACCCAATTCCTTGTCCAAAGTTATGATAACTTATATTTTCCTGACAGATTTAGCAAATCTAAACAGAGAAAAATAAATTTAACTTCTCCTTTTGACAGAGATCATGAGTTGAACTTCCCCACAAAGAGCTGTATGATTTTTTTCACAACCACTGGATATCTCAAAGTGCTTTACAGCCAGTGAAATGCTTTAAGTGCGATCACGGTTAAAACCAATGTTTATTTCTTGTATTCTAGACTGTAAATACCAGGGTTGGTTTAGCTCCGTTGGTTGGATGACTGATTTGCGATTCAGAGTGACGCCAACAGTGCGAGTTCAATTCCTACATCAGATAAAGTACCACAAGGGCTCACCTTCTCAATTTTACCCCCAGCCTGAGATGTAGTAACCCACTGGTTAAACCACAACCAATCATCTCTTTCGAATGAAAGAGCAGCTCCCAAGGTCTGCTAAGACAATGGCGACTTTACCTTTTAGACTAGAGCGTACCAAATCTGAACAGATAAATTAAGCCCAGCGACATGGTCGTCACATGAACAGATTCTTTGATGCCAATCTTTGAAGATGCTAGTTCACCTGTGGTAAGTTGCATGGAATCTACCAATCAAGTGTGCTTCTTGTAAAGCCTGACATTCAGGCCCAGTCCTCATCATTTTCCCACAAGACACCAAGATAATTCCCCAATCCCTCAGTGCCTCAGCCTTGCCTCCAACTGCATCACCAAGAATCAAAATCTTCACCTGCTCTCTGGATAGGCAAATCAATTTTGATAGCAAGCATTCACAAGCATTTGGTTTACAAACTCCCATCCCATGATAGACCAGCTAGCTTTGCATCTGCACAGAAACGCACAGGGCACGTTCCCGGGAATTTCCAACCAAAGCCAGCTTCCCTTTCCCAGCAGCACAGACAGGGAGACATGCACTGTTCACATCCACAAAGCCATGGTGATAAACACCACATTCAACTTGTGCCAAAGGCCAGAGCCAGAGAGCTGGTCTACAATCAGATCCACAAGTACAATAAGTTTTTTTATTAACCAGCATCAATGGGATCAGGAGTGTGCCAGCTGATCAAATATTCTACGTGATCAAGAGGTATGCCTAACCACAGTAAACCTTGACCAAGTGAAGTTTCTGGATAGCAACATCCTCAAAAAAAATCTTCTAAAACCAAATGTAAATAAAAGTAAGTAACAAACACAATGCAGGGGGTACACACAATTTTTATCCTTTATTTATAGCATTAATACTCAGACATCGCAATTGGAGGTACAATTTTTGCCAGTTTATCACGAATGCTAGTTATGACAAAGTTTGCAGTGTTGCAAAAGGAACCTGAAGAATGTCAGCACGAACCACTGTGGACTTCACACTACTGCAACCCAACTCCTAGCAGAGAGAACAACCAATAATTTCCCACCAAAATCCAAAGACATACAGGTTAAGAGGATTGGTCATACTAAAAATTGCCTTGTAGTGTCCGGTGATGTGCAGGTTAGGTGGGTTAGCCATGGTAAAAATGTGGCGTTATGGAGATGGGAGAAGCTTAGTGTGATGCTCAGGGGAGTTCAACTCATGATCTCTGTCAAAAGGAGAAGTTAGATTATTTTTCTCTGTTTACATAGGTGCCATCAGATACTTCTGAGACACTGATGCCCTCTTCAAACGTACTTGCTGTGATCATGTAGAACTGCACTCAATTGCACGCAAAATCCCACAAACAGCAATAAAGCCTGGACACCTGAAGAACTTCCCTCGTTCAAATCATGCCTGGGGACCTTTTGCATCCATATTAAAGGATTGATGGGACCATGGTTTAATATGTCACTCAAGACGACGCCTTCAACAGTTACACACTGCAGTATCAAAATAGACTACATGTTCAAACCTCTAGAGAGATTTCCATACATTGCCTGACTTATGGCAGAAAGCCTGTGTTGATTTACAAACTGCTTGTGAAGCAACTGTAGAGAGGAAAGCACAAGGACAGGTACAGCTGGTGTTGTCAGCATGTGTACGGAAATCATTGCTGGGTTTTCAAACGTTGTTGCTGTGGGACAGCATGTAAATGAGGAAAACGTGTCAAAGAGACACTCAGCACTGACACTTCTCACAATAACAATCCAGCCATGTGTCTTTTATAACCTTATATGGTTTCATCCAGCAATTTGCTCATGTTTCAGTTGTTCCTTTTATTATATGTCTCCTTCCGTAGTGGTGCATCTCAAGTACCATGAGCTGCATTGTTCTTTATTAAATTGCTGACACGTGTCAATCACAACCAACAACTAGACTGCTCAACATAGCTTGATGCTCACAGTTTAATTTACTGATGCCCTCACAAGAGGGTATAGTTTCACAGACACATGTACCTCAAAATACTTAGTTATTAAATTCAATCCCATCCCACCCAGGTATCCACAGCTACTGTCAGAAACCACAGTGGGTAGAAACTCCTTTCAATTCCTCCCCACTTCTTGTACAGGGACAACAGAGCTAATTATATTGTTCAATGCATTAGTCTAACTCCAACAAGCACCTACACTACAATCCAGTCTGTATAGCTAAGCATCAAACTCTACTTGTTCACAGCAAGACACAGGACAGGTAAGTCCCTTTCCAATGAAACACTGCCTGTGTGTCTGCATATGAACAACTTCTCACTTCTCTTTCATAAGCCCACCCGAAACCACCTTTAAAAAGAGAGCTCAGATCCTCACTACACTGGGCAAAGTCAGTGGCTGATACTTTAAACAAAAGTACCAAATCCAGCATTACACAAGGAGCAAAATAAGAGAGGTATTTTTTGAAGTTGAGTAGTCACTTCTAAAATACAATGCCAGTCAGTGAAGTGTCTTGCTGATCCATTGCATGTCTTCAAGGAGGACTGGATCACTTCCTAACTGGCCCAAAAATCACATCACAGGTGGCAAATGTAACACATTGCCCCATCGATGTCCATGACGGGCTTCAATTACTCAAGGAATTGAGTCTTTTCCTCTTGAGGGAAATGTTAGGTTTTGATTATCCAGCCATAGTGAGATATGAGGCATGTTTGACGGAAATATTGCCATTTCTCTGTCCATTCCTGAGGAATGCTCCCAAACACAATGCACCTTATAAAAATTGATGAGTCTAGTTCAATACAAGATGTTAGCACTGAGAATGGAAGACACACAAAAGTAAACAGCTTGCTCCCTTCACACGCCAGCAAGTCACCCCAAAATGGCCCCATTGCAAAATTTACCAATACTGACTCTCTCAGCCAGTTTGCTAACCCATATAATGTGAAGTTGAGGTTACACAAAACTTCCAACGAAACTCAACGCACAGAACATCCTAACCACCGCCCAATAGAGAACACTGAAGCGCACAGCCATTCCTGTACCACCCACGCAACTCTGTCATTGGTGCTCACTTCCACCTTGCTCTCCTTCTGTACTCCAAGCCCAACTGTCCTTCCTGCACTCCTTACATCCGCCCACATTATTGATGCCCAGAACCATTACCTTATCTCAAACCCTAGTGCCTCCCCTCAACTTCCAGATTATCCTACTCTGGGGTTGACTTAATCACAAACAGTTCTTTTTACCTTCCATCTCCTGTCTGCATGTTTCTCTAAACCTCCTGCCCATTCCATTTTCTATTCTCATTCCATTTTCTCCCTTGACGTGCTCTTACCCATTTTCAATCCGCCTTTTCCTCCTGACCACCACCATGCTCTGTTCTACCTCCCTCCGGTATATTTATCCTCGCCCGCAGATTCTGGGACATTTTCCCCTCCCGCAGTTCGTGCTGGGAGTCGCAGGGAGAGGCGGTAATCTGATGGAAACGCATTCGGCTCTCCGGCAAGACGTGCGGCCTGTGCCGGGGCCCCTGGCAGTGCCCGAGGCCAGGACCACAGCCCGCCGCCGCCTCCTCCTCCTCCTCCACCTCCACCTCCACTTCCACTACCCACAGCCCCGAGCTCCGCGGTGTCAGACCCGCTCCCTGAGATTCACTCACCATCAGCTCAATACTTTTATCTTCGATCACCGAGTCCGCCTCCATCATGAACCACACACACAAGGAGAATGCAAAGCTCTGGCTTTACCCCCCAACCCACCCCCCCCGCACTCGGCCCGGTCCAAACCCAAAGCCTGACGACAAGCGTCTGACGCATATACGCCGCGCCCCTTGGTTTGTAACGTCATCCGTATCTGACGTCACATGTTCCACGCGACACCGTTCAACGGTCTCGAAACGCCACTGCAGGCCCCGCCCACTGACTAGGAACAAATTACGACAGATCCTGGAGCCTGCGCTGAGAACAACCAAGTGCTGGAGATCCCAGCTCGTCAGGCAGCATCCAAGGAGGGAGATGCAGGCTAACGCTTCCAGTCTAGATGACTCTTCATCAGAGCTGAAGTGAAATGTGGAGGGTGGCAGCATTTATGCAACAGCGGGGAGAGGGCTGTGGGTGTAGCGTGCTGCTGGAGAAAAGATGTTGATAGCTCAGATTAAGTGATTGGAATGCGCGAATGGCAGAACAATGGTGTGTCTAACCGCCAGACTTGAAAGAGAAAATTGTCCCACTGGGGTGGCCAGGGGCGAGAGAGGACGTGTAAACAGAGAATGTAACAAGTAAAGCTAAATAAAACGGAAGAAATGGGAGTTGGTTCACAATTTGAAGGTGTTGAACTCAATGCTAAGCCCAGAAGGCTGTAAAGTGCCAAGTCTGAAGATGAGATTGTTCCTCCGGTTTGCACTGATTCATTGGAGCACTACAGCATGCTGAGGACAGAAAAGTATACATGCAAACAGGACGTGGGAAGGTCGGGGTCATGTTTGCATACAGACTGGAAATATTCTGCAAAGTAGTTACCCAGTATGGAGATTTGGTTTCTCCAATGTACAGTAGGCAGCATTACACAATCCAATACACAAGATTGTAGCAGGTACAGTTGAAATGCTGCTTCACCTGGAAAAACTGTTTAGGATCTTGGATGGTGAGCAAGTACATAGAACATAGAACAATACAGCGCAGAACAGGCCCTTCGGCCCTCAATGTTGCGCCGACCTGTGAACTAATCTAAGCCCATCCCCCTACAACATCCCATCATCATCCATATGCTTATCCAAGGACTGTTTAAATGCCCCTAATGTGGCTGAGTTAACTACATTGGCAGGCAGGGCATTCCATGCCCTTACCACTCTCTGAGTAAAGAACCTGCCTCTGACATCTGTCTTAAATCTATCACCCCTCAAT
The DNA here is from genome assembly GCA_024137785.1 of Ginglymostoma cirratum. Taxonomy (NCBI): domain Eukaryota; kingdom Metazoa; phylum Chordata; class Chondrichthyes; order Orectolobiformes; family Ginglymostomatidae; genus Ginglymostoma; species Ginglymostoma cirratum. The sequence continues at coordinate 851,647 of JAHRHZ010000210.1, read as the reverse complement.
TTGCAGCTATGCCCCCTTGTACTAGCAGACGTCATCATCCTAGGAAAAGACTCTCACTGTCCACCCTATCTAATCCTCTGATCATTTTGTAGGTCTCTATTAAATCCCCTCTCAGCCTTCTTCTCTCCAGTGAGAACAGACCCAAGTCCCTCAGCCTTTCCTCATAAGACCTTCGCTCCAGACCAAGTAGTAGGTGAAGGGGCAAGTGTTGCACCTTGTGCAGTTACACGGGAAGGTGCCTTATGAAGAGTGGGTGGTGTTGATGGTCGGAATGGACTATGGACTTCTCCAGTCTCTCCACTGCAGACTGGGACCGCTTTGTCGAACACCTCCAGTCTGTGCACAGTACCCGCATGCCCGCTTGTCTATCCTCAAGATACTGCAGTGTTCCGATACAAACTGGAGGAACGACATCTCATCTTCAGACTAGGCACATTACAGCCTTCTGGACTTAATATTGAGTTCAAAACCTTAAAATTGTGAGCCAATTTCCGTTTTTTTCCCTTTTAGCTTTACTTTTTACAATCGTCCATTTCTTCCATTTTGTTTATCTTTACTTGTCACATTCTCTGTCACCATGTCTTCTCTCCTCTTCCCCCACCCCAGTGGGACTGTCTTCTCTTTCAACTCGGGCAGTTAGACACACCATTGTTCTGCCTTTCTCACATTTCGATCATTCAATCTGAACTATCAACATTGTTTCTCTACCAGCACTCTACACACCCCACCACCGACCCCGACCCTTCGCTACAGCTCTGATGAAGAGTCATCTGGACTGGAAACATTAGCTTGCTCTGTCCCCCATGGATGCCGCCTGGACCTGCTGTGATCCCCAGTCTTTGGTTGTTTCCGCCCACTGACGGATCACTTCTCCATCAGAAGCCGCCCCCTTACTGTTGACGTCCACCGCAGTACCACGCCCCCATAAGTAGCCGCGCCCACACAATGCCCCGCCTTCCATTGTGGGCGGGGCTTCGGTAACACCGCCCACAGAAGGACAGTTCGCCATTAGCTCCACCCTCTCCCTTGCCGTTGCGCTAGAAAAGGTCACAAACTTTCATTACGTCAAGCCCCCACGGTCGAAACCGAAACTTTTAGTCAAGCTCCGTCCATGCAATCAACCACGCCCATTCCGGGGGGGCAGGGCAGCAGGGGTGCAGGAAGGTGAGGACTTTCGAAGGGAGACGGGATTGGGA
>JAHRHZ010000210.1:815652-845451 GCA_024137785.1 Ginglymostoma cirratum | reverse complement strand
GATGGGGTGGGGAGGGGAATGGGATGGGGAATTGGATGGGAAGGGGAATGGGATGGGGTAGGGGAGTGGATGGGGATGGAGACGGGATGGGGTGGGGTGGGGAGGGGATGGGGATAGGGGTGGGGATGGGGATAGGGGAGGGGATGGGGATGGGGAAGGGATGGGGAGCGGATGTGATTGGGAAGGGGATACAGATGGGGGAGGGGATAGGGATGGGTGAGGTGATGGGGATGGGGAGGGATTGGGGATGGTGAGGAGGGGAGGTGTTGGGGAAGGTGAGGAGGGATTGGTGATGGGGAGGGGATGGGGATAGGGGTGGGGAAGGGATGGAGTAGGGTAAGGAATGGAGACGGGGAGGGGATGGGGAAGGGGAAGGATGGGTAGGGGATAGGAAAGGAGAAGGGATGGGGAGGAGTCGGGCAAGGGGACGGGACCGGGATGGTGAGAGGTCAAGAATGGGGCCAGGAAAGGGGAAGAGACGGCGAGGGGTCAGGAAGTGGGCCGGGAAAGGGGAAGGAACGGCAAAGGGTCAGGAAGAGGGCCGGGAATGGGAAGGGACGGCGAGGGGTCAGGAGGAGAGCCGGGCTGGCGAGGGGTCGAAAAGTTGGCTGGGAAAAGGGAGGCATTGTGGAGGAAGCCAGGAAGGAATGGGGAGGGGTTGGGAAGGAGGCCGGAAATGAGGAAGGGATGGGGAGAATTTGAGGAGTTTGGGAATGGGGAGAGGTTTGTGTTGGGATGAGAATGGGGCAGTGATGGGGAGAGGGTGGGAGCGGCTGGGAGTGAAGAAAAAATGGGTTGAAGTTGTGGGTGAGTTGGAGGGTTTGGGGACAGGAACAGATTGTGATTGGGAAGAGATGGGGAAAGGTTTAAAAGGGTTTGGGAATTGGGGATGGAGCAAGGTTGGGGATAGGTTGCTGTTGAATTCTAGAGGCTGCAGCATCCCTAATTGGAAAATGAGACATTGTCTTCGAGCTTGTGCTAAGGCTTGTTAGAACTCTGCAGCAGACCCCACAGAAATGTTCCCATGGGAACATGGCAATGTGTAAAAGCAGCAGGCAACAGGAAGCTCAGAATCATGTTTGCAGACCAAGTGTCGCTGTTCTACAAAGTAATCACCCAGCCTGTGTCTTCATCTCCCCAATTTAGAGGAGCCCACATTATCAGTAGTGAATACGGTAGACTAGATTGAGTGAAATGCAGATAAGTCACTGCTTCATCTGGAAGGCGTGTCAGGGGCCTTGAAGGGGGAGGAAAGAGGAGGAGGTAAATGGGCAGGTGTGACACATTTTGCGATTGCATGGGAAGGTGTGTGGAAATGTTTGGAGTGGAGGAGGAGTTGACCAGAGTGTCCCAGAGAGAATGACCCTGCTGAATGCTGACAAGGGAGGGGAGGGGTTTGGTCGTGGCATCCCGGTGGAGGTGACAGAAGTGGTGGCTTACATCCTTTGTAAGTGAAGACCAAGGAGACCCTATCATTGTTTAAACCTGATGAGTTTTGCAGCAATTTCTGTTGTCATGGGAGAGAAGGGAATGGGTGAGGGCAGAAATGTAGGAGGTGGATCAAACACGGCTAAGGGCCCTCTGAACTATGGTAGTGGGGAATCCTTGGTTGAGGAGAAAGGTGGCTGTATCTGAGGCTCCACCCCCTGCAGAAGGTCTTCACACATGCTCTTTTCAACACAGCCAACCCATTTTCACCTAGTAATGGCTTCCATTATCAGCTTTTCTTTCTCCCTGACTCACAATTATCCATCTCTTTTTCTGCCTGTCCTTCTCTCCCCCTTGGCTCCATCTCAACCTACTATGTACTCTTAACAACCCCTATCCCCAATCTTCAGCGAGGGTTACTGGACTCAAAATGTTATCACAGTTTTCTCTCCATAGATGCTGCCAGACCTGCTGAGTTTCCCAGCAATTTCCGTTTTCATTTCAGCTTTCCAGCATCCACAGTTCTTTGTTTTATTTTTGTCTTTTAAGCTGGGACAGCATTTATTGCACATCCCTCATTGCCCTTGAGAAGGTCTGTTTCCACACCCGTAGGGATTCTATGATGATTCTATGAAGTTACTGAACATTAAAATGCAGGTGCAGCAAGCTGTCAGGAACGCTAGTGAAATGTTAGCCTTTAACACAAAAGGATTTGAGTACAATAGAAGTGAAGTTTTGCTTTAATTGTGTATAAGTTTGGTTAGATCACACCTGGAGTACAGTGTGCAGTTTTGAACTCCTGAGCTCAGGAAAGATATTATTGCCACAGAGGGAGTGCAACAAAGTTTCTTCAGACTTGTTCCTGGGATGGTGGGACCATCCAGTGAAGGGAGATTCGGTAAACTGGGCCTGTATTCTCCAGACTTTCGAAGAATGACAGGTGATTTGAAGAATGACAAAATACTTAAAGGGATTGACAGGATAAGTACAGATAAATGTTTCCCTGATGGTGGAATCTAAAACCAGGGGACACTATTTATAAATAAAGGGGATGCCATTTAGGTCCGAGATGAGGAGTAAAGGGTTGTAAAGTAAACCTAAAGGGTTGTAAACCTTTGGAATTCTGTAACAGAGGCCTGTGAAGGCTTAGCCTTTGAGTCTTGTTTAAGATAGAGATTGATAGATTTGATCACCAGTGGTGTACAGGGTTATGGGGATGGGGTGGCTTAAAGGCATTGAAGTGTTCAATCAGGTTTGATCTTAATGAATGACAGAGCAAGCTTCATAGAACTATAGAAATTAAAGAGTGCAGAAGGTGGCCATTCAGCCCATTTTGTCCATTCCAACTCAAAGACACCCAGATGCTCTTTCTAATCTCATCTTCCTGAACACAGCCCATAGCCCTACAGTGTACAGCATTTAAGGTGCAGATCCAAGTACTTTTTAAGAGTTTCGGGTCTCAATCCACCATCAATTCAGGCAATGAATTCCAGTCACCCATGACTCTCTGTGTAAAAATGTTTCTCTTCACATTCTCCCTAATCCTTCTGCCACTTAGTTTGAATCTATGGCTCCCGGTTTTTGAACTCACTGCCAAAGGAATTTGTCTATTCTGTCCCTCACTATTTTGTATACTTCAATCATGTCACCCCTCAGCTGCCTTTGATCCAAGGAAAACAGTCCGAACTTCTCCTCATACCTACAATTCTCTAGCCCTGGTACCATTCTAGTAAGTTTTCTCTACACTCTCTCCACAGCAGTTGTGCTCTTTTTGTACTGTTTTGACCAGAACTGCACACAATACTCCAACTGTAGCCTCACCAGTGTCTTAGACAATTCCATTATTATGATCCTACCTTTGTACTCTGTAGCTCTGTCAATGAATGAGGGCATTCCACATGCCTTCTTTACGACCTGATTTACCTGTACTGTTACTGTTAGGGACCTGTGCACTTGCACACCAAGATCACTCACTTCATCTACCGCTCTCATGATATTCCTGTTTATTGTGTATTCCCTTTTACTGTTTGACCTCACTAAATGCATTACCTCACACTTATTAGAGTTGAACTCCGTCTGCCACTTTCTTGCCCACTCCACCAACTGATCTGTATCGTTTTGGAGCTTACAGCTTTCCTCTACACTCTTCATTACACAGCCAATTTGTCATCCGCAAATTTCCTAATCGTGCCCCCTATTTTAACGTCCAAATTGTTAATGCATGTTTGGGGCAGTACGGTGGCTTAGTGGTTAGCACTGCTGCCTCACAGCGCTTGATTCCACCCTCGGGTGACTGTCTGTGTGGAGTTTGCACATTGTTCCCGTGTCTACTGGATTTCCTCCAGGTGCTTCGGTTTCCTCCCACAGTCCAAAGATGTGCAGGTTCGGTGGATTGGCCATGCTAAATTGCCCGTAGTGTTCAGGGATGTGTAGCTTAGGTGTGTTATAGGGAGGTGGGTCTGGGTGGGATGCTCCAAGGGTCAGTGTGGACTTGTTGGGCCAAAGGGCCTGTTTCCGCACTGCAGGGATTTTATGATCAAAATAAACAAAAAACAGGGGTCCCAAATCTGAGCCCTGCAGAAAACCACTTGAAATAGCTTTTAATTCACAAGGGCAGCCAGGGACCAATGTGTTTTGTTCCCTGTTACTAAGCCAACTTTGGATCTACTTCAACACACTACCCTATATCCTTTGGGCTTTTACTCTTTTGACCAGTGTACCATGTGGGACTTTGTCAAATGCTTTACTAATAGCCAAGTATACAACATCCATTGCGCTACCCTCATCAATCCTCCCTGTCACTTCCTCAAAGAATTCAATCAGATTTGTAAGGCATGACCTTCCCTTAACAAAGCTAATGCCTTTCTATGTCACAGTTCATCTGGTCCCTCATCTGATTGATTCTAACAATTTGCCCACCACCGAAGTAAAACTAACTGATCTGTAATTGTTTGGCATTTCCTTTGTACCCTCTTTATAAAACAGAACCACATTTGTACTCCTCTAGTCCTCCTGCACTTCACCTGTGTCTAGTGAAGATTGGAAAATAATTCTCAGAGCATTTGCTATTTCCTCCCTGATGTCTTTCAACATCCAATGGAACAATCCATCCTGTCCTGACGACTTAGTGACTTTCAAGGTTTCCAACTCCTCTAACACTTCATCTCTTGTTATGATTATTTTGTCCAATATTTCACACTGCCCCTCTTGGATTACTTTACCCTAATCACCCCTTTCCTTTTCGAATATGGAGACAAAAAATCATTTAAATTTCTTCCCAGGTTCTCGGCATCTTAACACAAGTGCCCTTCCTCAAGTACGACAGGTCCCACTTTTCCCGTAACTATTCTTTTGCTCTTTATATACTGGTAAAACATCTTTGGGTTTTCTTTTATCTTAATTGCTGATTTTTTTCATGTCCTCTCTGATTTCCCTTTTTTTTAAACTTGATTCCTCAATTTCTCTACTCTGAGGCTATCTGCAGTGTTGAGTTTTTTGTGACTATTACAAGCTTGCTTTGCCTGTCTAACGTCGCCTTGTATTTTTCTAGACAACCATGGAGGGTCTAGATTTGGCAGTATCATTCTTATTTTGGGGGTCTTGTTTCCTTTGTACCTTAAGGATCTCACAGCCTCCCACTGGTTTACCACAAATTTATTTTTTTGCAGTCCTGTCCAATCACCTCAGCCAAATCACTTAGTTTTATAAAATTTGTCTTCCCACACTCAAAGACTTTTACTCCTGATTTATCTGTACTTTTCCATAATAATACTAAATCTAACCAAATTGTGATCACTATCCCTGATATGGTCAACCTCTGTTATTTCACACACTTGCCCACCTTCATTCCCCAAAACTAAATCCAGAATTGCATCTTCTCTTTGGACTGGTCACATATAGTCTGAAGAAAGTTCCTGGTCACGGTGCGTGAATGTTTTCAACCTCAATGCCCCTTATGTTCTTTGAAACCCAGTTGATACTGGGACAATTAAAGTCCCCTAGTATTATTGCCTCCTACATGCAGAAATTTGTTTCCATGTATGTTCTTCTCTTTCCCTGATTTTTGGGGGTCTGTAGTATACTCTTGGTAGTGTGATTGTCCCTCTTTTTATTTCTGAGCTCAATCCATAAAGCCTCACTCAGTATATCATCCCTTCTCACAACTGTGATTAATGCTTCAACCTAGACTGCTACCCTATCCCTTTTTGTCATCCACCGTATCCCACCTTAAAACTGTACGTCACTGGATATTGCCTTCCATTGGTTTACCACAAATTTATTCTTTAGCTGCTCTGTCCAGTGCACCTCAGCCAATCACTTCAATTTTGTAAAATTTGTCTTCCCCCATTAAAGACTTTTACTCCTGACTGCTGTCCTTTTCCAAAATATACTAAATCCAACCAAATTGTGGTCACTATTTCCGATACGGTCACCCACCGTCACCTCACCCACTTGCCCATCTTCATTTCCCAAAACTTAATCCAGAATTGCATCTCTTCTCATTGGGCTTGTCATGCATCTTGTTTTTTAAAAAAAAAAATTCCTGGACACAGTACATGAATGTTTCACCCTCAATACCCTTTATATTGTTTGAAATTTGTCTACACACGTATGTTTTTCTATCTCCCTGTGACCATTTGGGGATCTGTAGTATACTCCTAATAGTGTGACTGCCCTGTCTTGAATTTCTGAACTCAACCATAAAGCCTCATTTGTTAACTTTTCAGAACTGTGATTAATTCTTTAACCAATAACTCTACCATTCCCATCCTTTTTTTGTCTCCCACTCTATCCTCTCTGAAAATTCTATATCCAGAGCTGACATTTTGTCCCCTTAGCCAGGTTTGTCATAATAATGACATCATGCTGCCATGTATCTATCTGACCCCTTACTTCATCACTTTGTTTGTAATACTCCTTGCATTGAAGTATAAACAGCTCAATCCTGTCAATTTCCTTTGCTGAATGCATTTTAATTGTTTCTTTTGTCTTTGTGTCGCTGACTACATCACTAATGCTCTACCTTCTTCCTGATCTGAATCTGACTCATCTAAACCTTCACTTTGGTTCCCATCCCTCTGCCATAACATTTTGAAACCACTCCAATGGAACTAGCAAATGTCCCCATGAGGAGATTTGTCCCAGCTCTGTTCAAGTGCAACCTGTCAGGTTTGTACAGATCCCACCTTCCCCAAGAAACCGTCTCAATGCCTCAAGAATCTAACCCCCCTCCCTGTGATAACATTTTTCCAGCCACATTCACCTGATTTGTCCTCTTATTCCTGCTCTCACTAGCATGTGACACTGGGAGTAATCCTGAAAAAGACTACATTTGAGGTCCTCTATTTTATCTCCTAACTTCCTGTATTCAGCTTTCAGATCCTAATCCCTAAGGCACCAACTGCATACGTTAACAATGTGTACCTTGACCACTGGCTGTTCACCCTCCCACTTTAATGTCCTGCAGTTGATGTTACATCCCTGACCCTGGCACCAGGGAGGAAACATACCACCCTGGATTCACAACTGCAGCCACAGAAGCATCTGTCTGTACCCCTTGCTATTGAATCTCCTATCACTAAAGCCCTGACACTCATTGTCCTCCCCTTCTGTGCAGCAGAGCCACCAGGGGTGCCATGAACTTGGCTACTGCTGGATATATGTGAGAAAGCAAAGTGATATACGTTTGAGGGGAAATGACAACAGGGGTCTCCTGCACTTCCTTCCTGAGCCTTTTACTGTCTTTAGGTCACAATTCCGTTTCTGCCTGTGCAATCCTCACCTGCAGTGTGACCAGCTCACTGTACGTGCTCTCCACAACATTCTCAGCATTGAAGATGCTTCACAGTGAGTCCACTCACAGCTCCAAAAAGTGGTCAGCCAGTAGCTGCAGTTGGACACACACTTCTTGCACACGCTGTCAACAAGGACACTGGAAGCGCCTTGTATTTCCCACTCTGTGCAAGAGGAACACACCATGGGTCTTAAGTGTCCTGTCATGACATAATAACTAAGAAAAAATACGTTGTATCACTCACTTACCAGTTGGCTGATTCCATTTATCACTTTATGAACTGCCCGTACTGACACTGACTACCACATTCAGTCTTTCAGCTTCACATACTCCCCGCCTCCACCAGCTCCTGATTTTCACCCAACTCCAAAGCACTCTCATTTAGCCAAGCAACACTCTTAGTGCAGTAAGCAGCACTGAGATTGCCTGCTTTACATTGGCTCCAAAAGCAATGCTTCTAAACTGGATCAAACTCGTTGTTCAGCTAACCACCTTCACTTGGGAGTGACTCCGCAGATTCATTTCAGAAATGTAACTAAAACTATATCCAGAGGTGTTGTTTGTCATGCTGATATTGTGTCCCTACCCCTGGACTAGGAGACCCAGGTTAAAGTTCCACTTGCTCCAATGGAAAAGTTTTACTTAATAAAGAAATAATTTAAAATTAAAATTTGCCCTGAAATCAAGTTTAATTACCATATACACCTTTACTAACCGTTTTCACCCAACCCCAAAGCACTCCCATTTAGCCAAGCAACACTCAGTGCTGCCAACGGGCTGAATAGTTATTCCTCATGTGATCTTGTATTTCTTACCTGCAGTTTCTAAGTATTTATTGGCTCTCCTCTTCTGCACCAGCAAGAGTTGGCCATTCAGCCACTCCAGCATAACACAATAACTGGACTTTCCCCTGTGCTACTTCACAGTGACCTCAAGTCAATCTCCACTCATGCTCACCAGCTAGAGTGGGATTTGAACCTACAATCTGTGATTTAGTGGTGAGTATCCTGCTATAACTAAAAAAGACCAAAAATTAGTCAGCTCCGGGATCTGGCCCCAAATTGCCATTACTCCTATTGATGACTCACTTCTGAAAAAAACCAACAGCAGCCAAAAACTACCTCCAGGTTAATCTGGTGTATTTACTTCAAGTTATGCTGATTTTCTACAAAGCTCATAAAGGAGCAAAGATACACAAACGCAACGGCCAATAGGTGTAAAAGTAGTGCAGTGATTTCTTGAATCAGTCAACTATTTAATTGAGTTCTTGCCCAATTTGTCATTAAAATGGTAGAAGCAATAAACATGAACTGAGGCGGGAGTAAGGATGAACTGCAAAGTTTGGGGCTTTCCTCACTAAAACCAAAGTGATTAAGGGGTTTTTGAGCATTTAAATTAATTGTTCCACAATGCATCATGTAAGCTTGATTTCAAAATGGAATCCCATAGGATTAGCGCGCTACAGAAGTATCCACGGGGCAGAAAGCATACAGCACTGTACACAATGGGAGTGGGATCACTGCTCCTTTTGTGATTTATGACTTGGGCATAATTTCAACGTTCATGAATGATGAAAGCCAATTGTATTAAATACTAAAGGATAACAACAAACATCAGGGATGCAGAACTAGACAGAGATGTGGCAGATAAAATCAAATACAGAAGCCAGAAATACTGCACACTGGGCAACTCAATAGCAAATGAACCACGGAGCATTGTATCTAATTCTGCTTTGGTGAGAGCAGGAATTTATTTGACTTATTTCAAAGATACAGCATTAGTTTCGTGGACAGACTGAAATTGTTGGAATTGTTCTTGCAATAAAGAAAACCAAAGATAAGTGTGTTTCAAACCACAAAAAGTTGACAGAACTGAAGCACTAAATATGACAAGGCACTGATTTAAAAAACCAGAAACAGCACCAAGAAACTGTTGGCATGCAGAGAGAGATTTGGGTAGAGTAGTCAAAACAAGGTCAAAAGCAAACTTTGCAAGGACTGAATAGTTGATGAAATATAAAGGTGGAACAACCACAACAAAGTACACAAAGATAACTTGAACACCCAGTGCAAGTTTAATGGTCTCAACTAGCTTCAGTGATAGATGGGGGAAGAATGTTTCCATTTGCCCAACATACCAAAATCAAGGTCATAAATACATGGCGATTAATTAATTTCTATTTCATGATTCATGGAATGGAGGCATCTGCTAGCTGGACCAGCATTTGTTGCCTGTAAGGTGGTGATGAACTGCCTCTTGGCACTGTTGCAGTCTAAGTCCTGTAGGAAGATCCACAATGCCATTAGGGAGTGAGTTCCAGGATTTTGACCCAGAGACACTGAAGGAACTCTTTCCCCCTCCTAATCTGACATCAACTGTTGAATTTATTTCCATGTGGAAAATAAAGGGCCTGCTAAGATCCGAGTAAAGTGGATTGGTAGAACCCATCTGGGGGAGCAGGGGTCCAAGAGACCTCAACTCCAATTTTAACTTGGGTTGCTACTACAATGTTATGGAGCATGGACAAAGGCAGCCTGAAAGGACCCATCACAACTTTGGATGACATTGAAGAAAATTCCAACTCCCCAACCTTGTTCACTTGCTGATTTGAGTCCTCTGTCCAAATACAGCAGAACCTGTTACATAGATTGTGGGCAGGATACATATCTTGGTTCAAAAACTGCTAAGAATCCAAGGTTACAGTTACAGTGAGACAAAGGAGATGATTACACCTTTGCAGTTGGGAGCAGGAGAGGCTCATTTTGTGGGGTCTGGAACAGTACTGATGTTCCGCAGCCAGGTTAATTTTTACTTTAAGCTAACAATTTCTGCTCTGCCATTATACCTTGTCAGGCATTCATGTTGGATATGATAGTAGCATAACCTGGGTTTTAAACTGACAAAAGGTCCAAATGAAAGACCATTAAATCTGTTTTTTCATATGGTCTATCAGAGGCACCTTCCTCAACTTCAAAATCACTGTTAAAATGTAATCACAAAAACATTTCAAATGACAGAATCCTGCAATCAGAATAACCTGGAACAATCCTCACCTTACACCAACTGCCCATTTTGACCATACAGAAACTTTATTTTGTGAATGATGAAAATGACAACTTGAGCAGAAATGTTCAAACATTTTTGACTAAGGTCAAATCAATTTGTCTCATAGAGCTTCAAGTCACAACTCTCAACCGTTGCAATACACTTTTGCTACACCATGTTTCTGCTGTTTGCTGAGTTTTGCTTTAGGATTTATCAAAGGACATAGCTATTGGCCCATAAAATTCAATCTAGTCAAAACATAATCCTCCTCAAGGCACAGATCACTACTGATGTCAGGAGGAGAAAGGATTTAATATCCCAGGCAGGCCTCTACTGGCTACAAAGACACTCTCAGTCAAGATTTTTTTTTCCTTCTCTCCCCACCAACCTCTGGGTGATTTTACTAAAGGTCAAAATCACTAAAAGGATGTTAGGATAGCCAGAAACCAAGTTTCCAGTGGCTGATGCAGCATGTGATTGAAGATTACCATCAACACGCATGTGATTGAAGATTACCACCAACACCCACAGAGAATTTCAGTACAGTGTTGAAGTGCTCCTATGCCCGAGTCATTGACACCCATCTTTTTCTCTAGCATTGCCTGACAATGAAACAGCCTCATTTTTTTCCCCATGAGAAAGACTACCCATTTCCACCTCCATAATGTTGCAGGCTCATCTTTGCCTCAGCCCTGCAACCACTGAAAACCTCCTTCAAAGCTTGCCACCCAGCTTTGTGTTCACCCAGTATTGCTGTGCCTGCTGATTTACATGATGCAGTGTAAAGCATTCTAGTGCAATGAGACAATTGTAAAACAAACTGGTTTATTTACAATGACAGATGAAATAGGACGATGTTCACAGCAAGTTTGTGGCATTACAGCTAGTTATTCTACTTCCCATCCAGTGTCTGTCTCCATGTCCAGAGTTCTTTGATGATCTATAAAACAAAAAGAGTTCATATAACAGTACAAGAACAGCCATATAACCTAGCTAGCCTATGCTGAGGTTTATATCCTTCACTAGCATCAGAAATTCCACATCAAGGTCTTCTATTCCTTTCTCCCTCACGAACTTATCTGTCACTGCCCTATGGATCCCAATGTCAAACACGACTAACAGACTACCTGCAATTTTTCCTTCCTTGAGCAAAACAGCCCAGTCTGCTATAACTTCCTTGACAATTAAAACCTCTGGTATTTACTCTTCCTGAAGTAAGTGCATTTTGCACTTTCTCCAAACATGCACTCTGGCTGAACTAAGGTTTTACACAGGATTATTGTAACTTCACATTTTGAACTGTATCCCTGTGTGAATCCAGTCTCTTCACTTCTATGGCTTTATTAATTTGCACAGCTACTTAGCTGCTTAAGACTTTAGTTAGGCCACATTCAATATTGTGGGCAGTTCTGGTCACCACTCTATAAGGATGATATGAAGCTTTAGAGAAGGTGCAGAAGGGATAGGCACATGAACAGGGGGAATAAAGGGATACAAATCATGTACAGGCAGATGGGATTAGTTTAGAATGGCATTACAATCAGCACGGACATGGTGGGCCAAAGGGCCTGTTTCTGTGCTGTACTGTTCTATGTTCTGTGAATAGATAGACCAGTCTTCACCTCCTTCCATTAAGACTCATTTACTATTTACACACAGACGCAGAACATGTGTTAATTTGATTACAAAGCACTGATACTAGTGGCCACTAACAATACTGTACAATACTCTGACCTACTGTGGCTACTTGGTAATTCCATCAACTTCCTCAAACCAATATGTTTCAAAATCACTTCTGATAATATTAACAGCCAGTGGTGTTTTAACTCTAAAGATGCTACCTGAACTGAAGATGTACAGCATTTTATGTTTTCAAGAGAATTCCATTATCCATAGTATTTCATTTCTGAATCACTATCCCATCTTGTCAAGAATGATTGCCAGATTTCACACAGGTATAAAACTATGAGCAGCAACAGGCAATTCCAGTGGCTGGGATAAATGCCCTCTCAGCTGTTCTATAATGTATTCTCAAGCTAAGAAGCAACTCAACAACAGCCAAGAAACATACAGCAAACTGCAAGGTTAACATGGACTGAAAAAATTCATGAACAGTACAGAAGTCAAACACTCACCTTTGGGTCTTCCACCCTGAAGCCATTTTTCACATAGTTTATAAACTTCGACTCCAGTTTGGGCAGACCAACACCCTGAAAAGAGATGCGAGGTCACATTTCACATTCCCACAATACAGAGTCTGTAATTTCTATACAAACAACAGCTCACCATTCCTACATTCAATAACCAAAATGATACAGGACAGCAACTGGAAACATTACATCTTAACTGACCACAATCTTCCAGAAAACTATTCAGCTCACTGAAGGAGCTACCCCACAATGTTCAGTTTTCCTATAACCCTGAAAATGCCTGATGCGTCAGGGCAGTACATTCCTGATCATAACCTGTTGTATTCACAAGAATTCCCTTTCTTTTGATTCTGCTGGTTGCTGAATCTACCAATGGAAAGATCCCCACCCTTTAAAACACCTTGTTTCAGTCTAGGATCTCAGTTCTTGCTGTTCCCAGACAGTCACAACAAAGACAGAAGTGAGCATATTTCCAACCACTGCATATCCAGTGTGTAGACGGAAGAAAGATAGGATCAGACTTCAGTGTAATGCCACTCCCTCTTACCAGACTCCTGCATCATGAAGAATGGTCATTTGGCTGTGTGTTAATGTAAAGCAAAACTTTAAAGGAGCCATTTACCCTGGAAAGCAGCAAAGAACACTGACGTAGATCACTTGCATGGTTTCTTATTCTCCATTATAAAGTTTCTGTTACACAGAATCAGATTCCCCACTCAAAGCTACCTATGAATGCCAGTGCTTGAGTAGGTGTACATTAAAGAAACTGCAGCAATTTCCAACAACTCACTTTTTCCAAGGAGGTCTTCAACTTAGTCTTGATTTCTTCTGTGGTCAGTGGGGCCTTTGGGGTTTTGGGTGTTTTGGGTTTACTGCTAGATTCTGGAGTCTGGAGGGAAAAGCAAAGTATGAGCACTCCATTGTTCCTGGAACAACACTTACTCCATACACCCTTTCTCAACTTTACGCAGCAAATTGCACCAAGTGGCACAAATACTCCAGAGACCCGCAGCTAATGAGGTCCATTACCGAATTCCCGGTCTGCATTCAAGATAAAGAATGGTGGCAGTTTCACAGTCAAAAGAGCAATGCTAATTAAAATTCTTACCATGAACGTATTTCATCAACGTGTTAGTGACTTTTTTGGTGGGGTGGGGTGGTTAGGGTTAAGATTTTGGTAGTTGGGCATGATAGTTTCTATGGCTGTATACTGCTATGGAAAGGCCATTCTAAAAGCCACTTGCTTGAACTGATTTATGTAGTTCATAACCTGATATAAGAAAAGGACAGGACTTGAATTTCATGGTAATCTTTTAATTACCAAGTACTGGTTGTTTTTGGAACGTATTGCTTTGGATGAGTATAAGTGGAATATTGACTTTCTGTCCTAGATTGAAAATGTGATGTGACAGAATTCTTTGTCTTCACAACTGAAAAGGATTACAAGGGTTAAATTTTTGTTTTAAGTTAATTGTGTTTTTGTATATTTTGATCTGCAAATTAGACCCTGCACATTGACCAACTGCTATAACGTTCAACAGTTTACTAAAAATTAAAGATACCTCGGACAAAGATACTTGGGGTGTTACGTGAATTGCTGTTGGACATCTGATTTAACTGTCAATAGCGGGGACAATCTCTAGAAATGACAATTTGTTTCTATTTGGAAAAAGAACCACTGAAATTTCCCTTGGCTTGCTTTTACAAACTTCCACACAGAAACCTGGCCCTAAGAATATAATTCACTGCTTTTAGACAGAACATACAACCAAATCTCTGGTGACATAGAATCAAATGAGGCAGCACGGTGGCTCAGTGGTTAGCACTGCTGCCTTACAGCTCCAGAGACCCAGGTTCAATTCCACCCTCGGCCGACTGGCCATGTGGAGTTTGCACATTCTCCCCGTGTCTGCGTGGGTTTCCTCTGGGTGCTCCAATTTCCTCCCACAGTCCAAAGATGTGCAGGTTAGATGGACTGGCCATACTAAATTGCCTGTAGTGTCCAGGGATGTGTAGCTTAGGTGGGTTATAGGGGGATGGGTCTGTCTGGAATGCTTCAAGGGTCGGTGTGGACTTGTTGGGCCGAAGGGCTCATTTCCACACCGTAGGGAGTCTACGAACAAAAGCAGCATATGATGTAAATGGAAAGACTGCTCAAAGGTGTAAAAGGGATCTTGGTTCATGAATCACAATAAGTTAGTTTGCAGGTCCAACAAACAAGTAGGAAAACAAACAGAAGCTTTTCCGTTACTACAAAAGGGATGGATCATAAAAGGAGAGATATTCTGCTATGTTTGTACGAGGCGCTGTTGAGACCATGTACAAAAACAAAGTTGCTGGAAAAGCTCAGCAGGTCTGGCAGTATCTGTGAAGGAAAAAACAGAGTTAACATTTTGGGTCCAGTCACCCGTCCTCAGAACAGATGGTTGAGACCATATCTGGAATACAGTCTTAGTCTCCTTACCTCAGAGCAGTTCAGAAAAGGTTTACTCAACTAATACCTGCAATGGAGAGATGACCTTATAAGAAAGGGTTGAGACTATATCCATTGGCATTCAGAAGAATAACTGGTGATCTTTTTGAGAGATACACGATCCTGACAGGACTTAACAGGATGGATGCTGGAAGATGTTTAAAAATAAAGGATCCCTTACTTAAGGCAGAAAGAAAACTACATTTTTTTTGAAAGTTGTCTTTGAAATTTTCTTCTAAAGAGCAGTGAGGTCAAGTCATGGAATTTTTTTTTTTAATAACAACGGGGCAGATAAGATTCTTGATAAGAAAGGAGTTGAAGATTATCAGGAGCGGGTGGAAATACCTAGAGAACATACTTGAACTAAATGTTTTGTCTTTTGTCAAGTAGTGGACACAGTCAGATCGACCATGAGCTTACAGAGTTGTGGAGCAGGTTTGAGGAGATGAACAATCTGCTCCTGCTCTTCATTCAAATGCTGTACATCTTGATGGCAAAAGATGTACATGTAAGTGATCCTGGGACATTAGGCACAACACTAATTTAACAGTACAAATAGTTCATCCTGCAAATTTTTCTTTTCATTAATATATGGGATCTGGATGTCACAAGCAAAGACAGCACTTAGTTACCCTCAAATTCCCTACAAGTGGCCCTAAATGCTTGTCTTATCCCATGCAGTACGAACACTCGCATATTGCTGTTAATTAGTTCCAAGAATCTCAGTTACGGTGAAGTTCAGGAATATATTTTCCAATCAGAACAAAGAAAATTACAGCACAGGAACAGGCCCTTCGGCCCTCCAAGCCTGCGCCGATTGAGATCCTCTGTCTAAACCTGTCATCTATTTTCTAAGGGTCTGTATCCCTTTGCTCCCTGTCCAGATACATCTTAAAAGACACTAACGTGTCTGCGTCTACCACCTCCGCTGGCAACGTGTTCCAGGCACCCACCACCCTCTGCGTAAACAGCTTTCCACGCATATCTCCCGTAAACTTTCCTCCACTCACTTTGAACTCATGACCCCTAGTAATTGAGTCCCCCACTCTGGGAAAAAGCTTCTTGCTATCCACCTTGTCTATACCCCTCATGATTTCGTAGACCTCAATCAGGTCCCCCCTCAATCTCTGTCTTTCTAATGAAAATAGTCTACTCAACCTCTCTTCATGGCTAGCCCCCTCCATACCAGGCAACATCCTGGTGAACCTCCTCTGCACACTCTCCAAAGCATCCACATCCTTTTGGTAATGTGGCGACCAGGACTGTACGCAGTACTCTAAATGTGGCCGTACCAAAGTCTTACACAACTGTAACATGACCTGCCAACTCTTGTACTGAATACCCTATCCAATGAAGGAAAGCATGCTGTATGCCTTCTTGACCACTCTATTGACCTGCGTTGCCACCTTCAGGGAACAATGGACCTGAACACCCAGGTCTCTGTGTACATCAATTTTCCCCAAGACTTTTCCATTTACTGTATAGTTTGCTCTTGAATTAGATCTTCCAAAATGCATCACCTCGCATTTGCCCGGATTGAACTCCATCTGCCATTTATCTGCCCAACTCTCCAATCTATCTATATTCTGCTGTAATCTCTGACAGTCCCCTTCACTATCTGCTACTCCACCAATCTTCGTGTCATCTGCAAAGTTGCTAATCAGACCACCTATACCTTCTTCCAAATCATTTACGTATATCACAGACAACAGTGGTCCCAGCATAGATCCCTGTGGAACACCACTGGTCACAGGTCTCCAATTTGAGAAACCCCCTTCCAATACATCTCTCTGCCTCCTGTTGCCGAGCCAGTTTTTTTATCCATCTAGCTAGCACACCCTGGACCCCATGCGACTTCACTTTCTCCATCAGCCTGCCATGGGGAACCTTATCAAACGCCTTACTGAAGTCCATCTATATGACATCTACAGCCTTTCCCTCATCAATCAACTTTGTCACGTCCTCAAAGAATTCTATTAAGTTGGTAAGACATGACCTTCCTTGCACAAAACCATGTTGTCTATCACTGATAAGCCCATTTTCTTCCAAATGGGAATAGATCCTATCCCTCAGTATCTTCTCCAGCAGCTTCCCTACCACTGACGTCAGGCTCACCGGTCGATAATTACCTGGATTATCCCTACTACCCTTCTAAAACAAGGGGGAAAAAAATCAGGATGTTGTGCATTTTAGGAAAACCGCAGTGTCCCCGTGCATTACCTCTGTTTGGAGAATTCTTTGAAGCAGTCTTGTCAAGTTGCTGCAATCTTATAGATGGGTGTGTGCGTGTGCGCACATTCATATTAAAATGAAGAATAAATGCAAAGACTTTCATCTCATTTCTCACTTATGGCTTGCAATCATAGTCCTCCTCAAACCCCACAGTATCTCAACTTTACAAAATACATAGAAGCAGCAATATTCAAACATACCAGGAAAAGGTCACTAACCTTGGACTGCTTGTTAGCTGGTGTGGATTTGGTGGGTGTTTTGCCATTTTGGTTGGGAGTCCCTTTCAATCCAGGTGTTGCCTTGAGCGGAGTTTTTTGAAGAGGCTGCCAACACAATTGGAAAAATAGGAAGTGGAAAAACTATCTACCATCTACAGTGGTATCACATACAAGTATGTGATGTCTTATTAAGACAACAATTCTAACACACTCTCAGATTTCACCAGCCCTCTTACCACTAATACAGGCAAGACGCCAGTCTGAAATTCTCCCACAATTTTTCACTCATGTCTCTCGAAAACCATTAATCCTTGCAAATGGCTCATTTTACAGACCAGGGTGGAATCCTGTCAAACAATGCCCCTGTAAAATACCCTGCCACTAATTTTAATGTTTTAAGTGCTACATTACAGCAGATAGACAGAGTGTAGACCCCAAATGATAATTATGAGCCACTGGACACACTACAGGCACTGTATCACAAGTGGATCCTGCAGTTGCAGCATGCAGTCACAGGGTCTCCGACAGGGAGCGTAAAGTCTGCAAAGGTCTGTCTCTAGCCTCTTTCAACGTAACTGCCAGGGTTACCTTTTTTGCCGGGGTGACCGCTTTCGCATCTTCACGTGCCTCGTCGTCGTCATCATCATCCTCCTCCTCCTCCTCGCTAGAACAAAGAAACTGTCTTCAGTGAGATAGTCACCTCTCTAGTCACATTTTCATGCAGTATACATCTCATACCCCGGAAGATCTCTCATGTGTTAGCTTCACTGTCACACAAACCTATTCTAAGTTTGAATCATTGACATTTAGCTACAACTTCTAATATCATCGGTTTTTAATATCATCTAGGTTTTTATGATCTAAACCAACTTATTCAGCTTAAAATAAAGACTACAGCAGATAAATTTCTAAATTCATAAAGACTCGAACTCCGGAGCCTGGACTGCAGATTCCTTCCCAAACTGATATGCTACCACTAGGTTCTTATCGTAGCTTCCCCCAGACCATTTCAGGAATAAAAGGGATCATGCATAAAGGGACTACAAAACTTCCTACGAAAAAGCACAATAAGAAACCATGACTTAACACTCACTCGTCATCTTCATCGGAATCTTCCACTTTCATTTTCTTCTGCTGAACAAAAGACAAAGCTTTTAGCACCAAATCATTGTAGCAATTTTTGATGCACCTGCAACACAAGGGACTGGGGAGGAAGAGAAAGCAGGGCAGTGGAAAATAATTGACAAGGAAGGAAAACATTTCTCGACCCGGACATGTAAAACTTGTGTAAAAATCGTCAATGTCCATAAACACCCATCAAACAATGCACAAACACACAAATCGGTGGTGTTAAGCACCAACTTATTGCACTTCCCTAGGCGCCTGTGGTGACATAATAAGATGGAATTGTGATAAGAAACACATTAAGAGGCCATATGACAATCTTGCCATGTCGATTAGCGAGCGCAGCTTTAGTAAAGCCTCTGGCACATACCTGCATTACTTTAGATGCTGTAGCAGCTGGTCGCTTTATAGCTTGTTTCGGTGTTTTGTCCTCCAGCACGCTGTCATCCTCAACATCAGACTCCAAATCATCATCGTCCAATGCTTAAAAAAAGGATAAAAAGATTAAAGCCATTCTGATCTCCATTTCAAAGGCTCCCAACTGCCTCAGAAACCGACAACACAATCCAATCCAAAAAGTCTTTCTTGACAACACAGGCTTGCATCAACAAGCTCGCTAGACCTGCTAACTAACTTTCAACCCCTCAAACCCAAGTGTAATTTCAACAATTTGGTGGCAGTGATACTCCACACTCTCCTGGAAATTTAGTAATGCCCACTTACCGATGAGGTGCTGGCCACTGATGTATACAGGACCTGCTCCAGATTTGAGCCTGAATGTCACAGGTGGTGCCATTTCAAATCCTCCCAAACTAACCTGTGTCAAACAGAATTAAAAATGACCACAAAATAGATTGCTTTTGCTGTGCAAACCCACCCATGTACGTAAAACACTTGCCATACATACAACTCAAGTTGCTCGAAGAGTCGACGCTGTCAAAAAACATTTTGTTATCTACATTATAATTTGCTGCGAAGGCCTTCAGCACAGGAAGGTCATCAACAGATATCAAAACATTCGATCGGTTATTTGCAACTCAGCAAATGAAAACTGAAGGGCAATTAGATCAAAACTTAGATCAACACAAAACTGGTCCCTCGATGTTGTGCCCAAATGGCCCTTGAACAGAAACACCAGCGACACCGTAGTAAATAGAGCAATCGTAACAAAATCAATGCATGTCAACATGAGCCACATCTAAATATCAGAAGCTGGAAATCTGAAAATCAAAAATCTCAGCATGTCTGGCAATACCAGTTAACAAGTTCAAACATTAGCAACTGACTGTTGACTGAGAAATGGAATGAACAAGGACTGTGTTAGTCTAGCTCAGGAACACATTAAGCACATCCTAAACGACTAAGTAACTGAAATCCGAGGACCCCCAAATGGCTGGGATAGACATATTTAATCAGTTCAGTTTTCCAGGACGCTAATGGCAAGAGCACAAAATATTTTTGGGATGCTGTCTGGCAAGATCTCCCAGTTCTGTTCAAAGGATCCTGCCAAGTACAATTCAATTAGTATATTTCCTACATTATAATGACAACAACAAAAACAAAACACCGATCCAGCCACAAAAATTGTGACATGGCGAGATTGTGAAAGTTGGCAGATATACAAGTGCAAATTTTCTTTAAGGGCAGCCAATTAATTTTTATAAACAATTCCCAGTTTCTTTCAGTAACCTGGTAGGAAACAGAATTCAAATTCTAACCATGACTAACCCTCTCCCAGAGATCCCAATCTAAGTTTGATGCATGATTCTTTTTGATCAACAACTGGATACTCACTGTAGGCTGCACCGACAACTTCAAAGCCGCCAAAGTCACCTTTGTGTTCTTGCCTTCAGAGCTTAAGCCTTCTGCTTCGACCAGATGTAGATCATCACTTGCCCCAACACCAAGACAAACCTGTAAAATGCAAATCAGAGGACACTCATTAAATAAAGCTAATGATGCTGTCACATCAGAAATCACAAGAGACAAGCATTAATATAAAGCTGTGGTTGCACTGAACACATAGGACTCCTGGGTTAAATATTAAAAAGAAAACTCAAAGTTAAAGTTTTGACAAGCACGCCAGAATTCCCCAGCATTTCAAAATCAACTATTGTACATACGACACACCAATACAATTCACACAATCATAAAAGGTAAATGCTGATAATGTTAATCCTCATATAACGTACATGACCTGCACATTTCCAGTATTATTTGTACACTTCACACACATCTTCAACATTCAGACTTAGTCATTTGCTTCATTTGCAGTCAGTATTTGCTAAGTTTGGGGAAAAATCTGCCCATCGAGCACATTTAAACCCTGTGATGTTAATTGAAACAAAAACAGAAGTTGCTGGAAAAGCTCAGCAGGTCTGGCAGCACGTGTGTAGAGAAATGTAGAGTTAATGTTTTGGGTCCAGCGATCCTTCCCCAGCCTAATTAAAACCCTGCTGTCGTGCTAGGAGAGGTGCGTGGGTTGTGAGCAGCGTTCATTTGGCACATTTTTACACACACTTTCCACAGGTCAGAAAAGTGAAAGAGGCATGAAACACACTCACCGTCCTCAAAGAAAGCTGATGCTCAGAATCATCGTCTTCCACCTCCATCTTGTATTCTTTGTGACCAGTCTTCAGCTCACATCCTGAAGAGGAAAATATCCCTCAGTCAACAAATTCAAGATGTAAAGACATGCTATGTAATGCACTCTTCACAAACAGACAAGTGGTTTTCAGAGACAGTAGGAACTACAGATGCTGGAGAATCTGAGATAACAAAGTGTAGAGCTGGATGAACACAGCAGACCAAGCAGCATCAGAGGAGCAGGAAAGCTGACGTTTCGGGCCTAGACCCTTCTTCAGAAATGGGGGAGGGGAAGGGGGTTCTGAAATAAATAGGGACAGAGGGGGAGGCGGATAAAAGATGGATAGAGGAGTGGATAGAGGAGAAGATAGGCGGAGAGGAGACAGACAGGTCAAAGAGGCGGGGATGGAGCCAGTAAAGGTGAGTGTAGGTGGGGAGTTAGGGAGGATGGACAGGTCAAGGGGGCAGGATGAGGCTAGTAGGTAGGAGATGGGAGTGGGGCTTGAGGTGGGAGGAGAGGGGATAGGTGGGAGGACAGGTTAGGGAGGTGGTGACAAGCTGGGCTGGTTTTGGGATGCGGTAGGGGGAGGGGAGATTTTGAAGCTTGTGAAGTCCACATTGATGCCATTGTGCTTGGGAACCCTGCAGCCCAATGGTATCAATGTGGATTTCACAAGCTTCAAAATGTCCCCTCCCCCAACCGCATCCCAAAACCAGCTTGTCCCCGCCTCCGTAAGCTGTCCCTCCTCCCACATCAAGCCCCACCCCCATCTCCTACCTACTAGCCTCATCCCGCCCCCTTGACCTGTCCGTCCTCCCTGGACTGACCTATCCCCTCCCTAAATCCCTACCTACACTCACCTTTACTGGCTCCATCCCCGCCTCTTTGACCTCCTCTAGGCAGTCTCCTCTCCGCCTATCTTCTCCTCTATCCATTTTTTATCCGCCTCCCCCTCTCTCCCTATTTATTTCAGAACCGCCTTCCCCTCCCCCATTTCTGAAGAAGGGTCTAGGCCCGAAACGTCAGCCTTCCTGCTCCTATGATGCTGTGTTCATCCAGCTCTCCACTTTGTTATCTCAACGTGGTTTTCAGCATTGCCCTATCAGATTGCTATTAAACCTTCACCCTCATTAGTAACACTGAACTCACTATGTCTTTTTAAATGCCCTGAAATACACAATCAGATCCACTGCAGATCCTGTACAATTACAAGATCTGGTGTGGACACTATCAGCTACAGGGCAGGATCCACGCGGTGTCAGCTACTGCGACCCTCTCTCGGCCTGACCACCCGGCCCCACGCGGCCTGGGGCCGCACACGTGTTCCAGTGATCACATGGCGGGGGGGGGGGGGAACGGCCCCGCTCCGGGAGCCGGAGGACACCTTTGTTCCCGGGCCGGGGGACACGTTCCTCCTCCTCATCCCCGGTGGTCTTACCGAACAGAAAGCTCTGCGGCCTCAGCGGCGCTGCCGTCGAACTCTCAAGATTACACTCCGCCATTTCTTCGGTCCTTCTATGGACCCGCGCCCGCCCGCTGACCGCCTTATATAGCCCGCATCCCGCCCCCAAATCCCGGAAACTCTCGCGCGAGTCTCCGGAACAGGGGCCAATCAGAGCGGTCGTTCAATCCAGAGGGCGGGGACGGAGCTGTCAATCAATGAACACATGACTCCAACAGGGCCAGGTTACGTCATGAGGGTTGAGTTTCGGAAACCTTACCTGGCATATCCGTCGTTCAATGACATTACCATCACTGAATCCTTCTGTATGTACACAGGGCTTGTCCATAAGGGACTCAGGACCTCCTCAGATGAGGAGGAACGCAACAGACACCTAAAGATTTGAACAATGCCCTCATAAGAATGGGATACCATGCTCAACTCATCAGTCACTAATTCTGATGTGCCACAGTGAAAAAACCACAACGACCTCCTCAGACAGACACAGGACATGAGCGATAGAGTGCCCTTCATCATCCAATACTTCCCTTCGCAGCCTTCAACATGCCATTGATGACGACAAACATCTCGCCAAGATCATCCCTACGCCTCCATTTCTCGCCTTCAAACAACCTCCAAATCTTAAACTGACCATCGTTCGCAGCAAACTACCCAGCCTTAATAACATCACACAACCCTGCCACGGCAACCTCTGCAAGTCATACCAGATCATTGACATGGCAGATACTCATGTGACTCGGCCGATGTGGTCAACCTTATACACTGCAGGCAAAGATGCCCCATGGCATGGGATATTGGCGAGACCATGCCAATGCTACGACAATGGATGAATGGACACCACGTCATAATTGCCGAGCAGGAATACTCCCTCCCAGTCGGGGAACACCGCAGTGGTCAAGGATATTCAGTCTCTGATCTTCAGATAATCTTCCTCTGAGGCAGCCTTCAAGATGCACAACAACGCAGAATTGCCAAGCAGAGACTGACAGCCATGTTCTATACCCATGAAGATAGTCTTAACTGTGATTTTTGGGTTTGTGTTGCATTACATGTAACTCCACCGTACTGTTCAGTATCTGTTAAATCTTTCTTACCATCCTGTTTTGACACCATCAGCTTGATAACTTATTATGATCTCTTTACCTTAATTAGTTTGTATTGTTTTGGTTTACTTGTTACTTTGGTTAGACCCTTGGAATAGAACTGTTAATACCTATTATGTTATTCCAGCCATTTGGTTTGTTTCCAGCACCATCTCCTTGAAATTTTTTTGTAATTATCTCTCTGCCTCAATTAATCGGATCATAGGTTAACACTCCATTTGCTATTCTGCCATTGACACTTTACTCACTAGCAGAGACTTGTTATTCAGCCTGTAGACATTCCACTCACACCATTTATATGATCTTTTGATCTCCCTGCCTATAAATTCTGTGCCGGTGTGCTTTTAGAGTCATATAGTAATACAGCATGGGAAACAGGCCCTTCAGCCCAAACTGGTCCACGCCGCCCACTCAGCTAGTTCCAATTGCCCGCATTTGGTCCATATCCCTCTAAACCCTTCTCATCCATATACCTAGCCAATGTTTTTTTAAATGTTGCTATTGTACCTGCCTCAACCACTTTGTCCAGCAGCCCATTCCATATACACACTGGTCTGTACGTGAAGTTGCCTCTCAGGTCCTTCTTAAATCTACTACCTCTCACCTTAAACCTATGTCCTCTACTTTTCAATTCCCCATCCCTGGGAAAAAAGACTATATGCATTCACCCTATCCATGCCCCCTCACTTCACTTCACCTGATGAAGGAGCCATGCTCCAAAAGCTTGTGATTTCAAAGAAACCTGTTGGACTATAACCTGGTGTCATGTGACTTCTGACCGGCTCTACATAGGTTAAGTAAACAGGCAACAATCTGGCAGAGTGTAATGTGAGTAAATATGAAATTGTTCACTTTGGCAGAAAGAATTAAAAAAAGCAAGCAATATATTACCTAAACAAAGACTGGCTGTAGAATTACAAAGTGCAGAGGGATTTAGGTGTTCTAGTGAATGAGTTATAAAAACTTAGCATGCATGTACAGTATGTGAATAAGTTGGCTGATGGAATGCTATACTTTATCACAAGAGAAATTGAACATAAAAGTAAGTACCTTATGCTTCATAAAAACCAAAAGAACTGCGGACGCTGTAAATCAGGAAAAAAGGGTCTGAGGAAGGGTCACCGGACCCGAAACGTTAGCTCTGTTTTCTCCTCCACAGATGCTGCCAGACCTGCTGACCTTTTCCAGCAACTTTGTTTTTGTACCTTATGCTTCAGTTATATAGGGCTTCTGTGTAACCATATCTCAGAATTGCATGTGGATTTGGTCGCCGTGTTTGAAGATGGATGCAAGTACATTTGGAGGTGGTTCAGAGAAGATTCAGAATTTGATACATGGAATGCACATGTCATCTTACGAGGAAAGTGATTAAGAAGCCTAATGGGTACCCTCCTTTACTAAGAGGAATTGAAGATAAACTCAGAAATGGATCATAAAATTAAGGATATTACGCTACAGTCAAACAGAGCATTGGTGAGACCACATCTCAAATGCTGTATGCAGCTTTGACTCCACATTTAAGGAAGGATATAAATGCGTTCTGGTGGTTCAAAGGAAGTTTACTAGATTGACATCTGAACTGGGTTATCTTGTACAACCTGGGCTTGCTTCCACTAGGGACTAGAAGAATGGGGGTGGGGGGGGGGGGTGATTCGGCGTGGAATCTTGACAAGCTGGACATGGAAAGAATGTTTCCTGTTGTGGGTGAGTCCAGAAATTGAGGGTACTGTTTTAGAATTAGGGATAACCATTTTAGGACAGAGATGAGGGGAAGTTTCTTTTAAGGCTGTGCAGCTTTAGCAGATATAGTTTAATTTGGATAAATGCAAAGTGTTGCATTTTGGTGAAACAAACAAAGGCAAGACTTATACAATTAAAAGTAGGGCTTTGGATGGTGTTGTAGAACAGAGAGACCTAGGGGCTCAGTTCCATAATTCTTTGAAGTTTGCTCCATATATAGATAGGGTGGTTAAGAGGGTGTTTAGCACACTTCCCTTCATTGCTCAGACTTTCGAGTAAAGGAGTTGGGACATTATGTTGAGATTTTACAGGACATTGAGGCCTCTTCTGGAGTACAGTGTCCAGCTCTGGTTGCCCTGTTATAGAAAGGATATCATTAAGCTAGAGAGGGTTTAGAAGACATCTACCAGGATATTTCTAGGAATGGAGTGTTTGAGTTATAGGGAGAGGCTGGATAGGCTGGGAATTTTTTCACTGGAGCGTGGGATGTTGAGAGGTGACCTTATTGATGCTTATAAAATCATGAGAAGTATAGATAAGGTGAATGGCAGGTGTCTTTTCCCTAGGGTGGGGGATTCTAAGACTAGGGGACTATGTTTTTTAGGTGAAGCATAGTTTTAAGGTGAGAGGAGAAAGATTTAAAAAAGACATGAGGCAATTTTTCTTTCCCAAACAGAGACTGGTTTGTGTGTGGGATGAAGGATGTGGGTACAGTTACCACATTTAAAAGACATTTAGATATATACATGTATAAGAAATATTTGGATGAATATGGGCCAAGCACAGGCAGGTGGGACCAGCTTAGTTTGGGGTTATAGTCGGCATAGACTGGTTGGACTGGAGTGGGGGGGGGAGGGGAAGGTCAGCACTTTCAAGTTGTGAACCAAATCCCATTCCTTCCCTTTCTTTTAACTTCACTTTTTACGTTGTCTGTCACCACGTCCTCCCTCCCCTCCTCCCATCCCAGCGGGGACTATCTGTTCCTTTCCAGTCTAGCAGTTAGACACACTATTGTTCTGCCATTCTGAAATTCTGATCACTTAATCTGAACTATCAACATCCTTTCTCTCCCAGCGCTACACTTCAACCTCCCCCCCTCCCACCGTAAACCATAGCATAAGTATTGTCCCCACCACACTTCACCAGCTCTGAAGAAGAATTATCTAGACTACTAAGACGTTAGCTTACTCCTTCTCCATGGATGCTGCCTGGCCTGCTGTGATCTCTGGCATTTGTTGTTTTCAGTACAGATTCCAGCATCTGCAGTAATTTGCTCCTACACTGCATACAGGGATGATGTTTCTTTTAGCTGGGGTTCCAAAACAAGGAATCACGGTAGCGGCATTCGTGGCAGGCCCATTTCATCCTGAGACAAGGAAAAATATCTTCATACAGGAGGGTGAATCTGTAGAATTTCCCCACCAAGGTGGGCCGTGAAGGCCAAGTCACTGAATATACGTAAGAAAAAAAATAGGTAGACTTACTAAAGCTAAAGGTGTCAGGGAGTATGCACAAGAGCAGGGGTATAGAGTTGGGATAAAGGCTCAGGCATGATCATGTTGAATAACAGTGCACATGTGATGGGCTGAATGGCCTATTCTGGCTCATATTTTCCATCTTTCAATGAAATTATACAGGAAGAACACCCTGGATTATGTCCTGATTGTTGTGAATACATCATAGACCCTTAAAATTAGACAGGAAAAGGAACAGTCCACAAAACAAAAATGGAAGGTGACTTTGAATTTCAGTCATCAAACAAAATTTTCAAAGTTATAAATTAAAAAATAATGCAGGAAAAGAGAATGTGCTAACATGTTTAACTAATCTTTTTTAATAGAAACGCAACAAACAATATCTGAATTGGGACAGTTATACCAAAAGCCTACCTAGAATCTTGAATCAGAAACAACTCCTGAGTGTTATAATTCAAAAGATAACATACTTGGGAGGAAATGAAGACTACCTCAAATACCAGCTGATGTGGAATGGGCAACGGTCTATCAGGTGATAGTTCCAACCAAATAGCATTATAAAATTTTACAACCGACTCAAAATTCCAGTGTCAGGCCTCTTGGGTATTCAGAAAGCACAAGCTAAAATACAAAAACATTTTTAATTGGCCAGGATTACATATGATGTGATCAAATTTTGCCAGACTTGCCAACAATATCACACAGTGGGAGAAAGCACAAACATCAATTAAACTCTATTACCAGCTTTTTTGAAGAACAGATGAGCAGGCTCTTAATAGATTGTATCGGACCTTACTTAAAATCAGGAAGACGAAAGAGTACCTTTTAACAGTTATGGATGTTTCAGCAAGATTTCCTGAAGAAATGCCTTTGGGAAAAATTACAGTAGAAATGATAGTGCAAAGGTTAATTCATTCTTTCATTTTTACAAGAGATGAATAGCCAAAGAAGTACAAACAAATCAAGGTAAAAATGGTATATCACAAATATTGCAAGAAATAATGAATAATTTGAGATTGAAAGAATTTACATCTTCAGCGTTATGTTACCATTGTAAGGTGAACCTCAAAGTGAGATTGAATGGTTCATACAAGGTAGTTACAAGGGCTAGTAAAATTATTTACCTGATAAATACTCTAGATAAGAAGAAAAATCTAATGTCATAAAAACATATTAAAGTCTATCATCAAAGGGAGAAAGATAATAAAGAGCAAGTATTGCAGGTGGTAAGAGTAGTGGAGGATGACAGAGATAGGTGAGGTTGATAGTCCGTAAAGTGAACCTCCTACAATTCAGCAAGTCCATACTGAAATGACATACTTACGTATTTAAAGGAAGGACTATTGGAATGGCTAGTAAGGCAACTAAGTAAATTCGAGGATATCTGTAGAGATATGTCAGGATGTAAGGCATGATGTAAATGTAGGGGAATCACTACCAATAAAATAACATCCTTAATCAGGCCTGGAAAAAATGCTCAGTTGGAAATGGAGATCCAATGCTTGCTATCAAGCACCCAACTGGCTAATGGTGTGCCATTATTTAAGAAAGGCTGCAGGGAAATACCTGGCAACTACAGACCGGTGAGCCTAACATCTAATGGCAGGTGGGTTGTTAGAGGGGATTCTGAGACACTGGATCTACAGGTATTTGAAGGAGCAAGGACTCATTTGGGATAGTCAGCATGGCTTTGTGTGTGGAGAATTGTGCCTCACGAACTTGATTGAGTTTTTTGTAGGGGTGACCAAGAAAGTAGGTGAGGAAATTGTCTCCATGGATTTTAGCAAGGCCTTTGACAAGGTGTCGCATGCTAGGTTGTTGAGTAAGGTTAGATCTCACGGGATCCAGGCAGAGCTAGCCAATTGGATACAACATTGGCTTGAAGGTAGAAGACATAGAGACAGCATGGAAATAGACCCGTCAGTATATGCCGACCAGGTAAATTAATCTAGTTCTATTTGCCAACATTTGGCACATATCCCTCTAAACCCTTCCTCTTCATATACCCATGTGGATGCCTTTTGAATGTTGCAATTGTACCAACCTCTACCTCTTACTCTGGCTGCTCATTCCATACACACAGCACCCTCTGTGTAAAAAGTTAGGTCCCTTTTAAATCTTTCCCCTCTCACCTTAAACCTATGCCTTCTAGTTTTGGACTCCCCTACCCTGGGCAAAAGACATAGGATGAATAGCCAATCATGATTTTATAAACTTCTATAACGTCACCCCTCAGCCTCCTACGCTCTAGGGAAAATAGCCCCAGCCTATTCAGCCTCTCCACATAACTCAACCCTTCCCTGACAACATCTTTGTAAATCTTTTCGGAAGTTTGGTTAGTAAGTCGGTGGAAGACACCAAAATTGGTGGTATAGTGAACAGCAAAGGTTAGCTGGGAATGCAGCGAGATCTTGATCTAGTGGGCTGAGGAATGGTAGATGAAGTTTTAATTTAGATAAATGCGAGGTGTTGCATTTTGGTCAGTCAAACTAGGGCAGGACTTCAAAGAATCCCTACAATGTGGAAGCAGGCCATTCATCCCCTTGTGTCAACACTGACCCTCCAAACAGCATGCCATCCAGATACCCCCTCCCTACATTTCCCACAGCTAACCTGTGCATCTCTGGACACTATGGGCAATTAAGCACTAGCCTGCACATCTTTGGACTGTGGGAGGAAACCGGAGCATCCAGAGGAAACCCAAGTGGACATAGGGAGAATGTGCAAACTCCACACAGTCACCTGAGGGTGGAATCAAACTGGGTTCTTGGCGCTCTGAGGCAGCAGTGGAAACCACTCAGCCACCGTGCCACCTACACAGCGAATGATAGAGCCCTAGAGAGTGCGGGAAAACAAACAGATCCAGGTTTACGGGTTCATAGCTCCTTGAAAGTAGAGTCAGAGGTAGACAGGGTAATGAAGAAGGCGTTTGGCATGCTTGCTTCTATCCCTCTAAGGGGAGGGGGG
>JAHRHZ010000210.1:758010-805652 GCA_024137785.1 Ginglymostoma cirratum | reverse complement strand
GCCCGAAACGTCAAGTTTTCCTGCTCCTATGATGCTGCTTGACCTGCGGTGTTCATCCAGCCCCATGCTTGTTATCGAGGATCGTGGATGCTCTGATTTAAGAATTTTTCGCCATTCTCTGGATATCGTGGTTTTCTGGTCAGATTTAACATTAGCTTGCTGCTGCTGTTAGAGAAGCCCCAGAGGAAATGGGGTAGTTGATCTCGAATCAGTTTTTGGGGCAAATGTCTGACTGCTATAAGGGGCGGGGGGGGGGGCACATAAAGCATCTGCCGTGGCCCCTTCAAGCAATCGTAGGGAGTGCTTAGCCTTCCTCCACCCGCCGCAAAGCATCGGGTGGGAAATCTGCCCCAGATGAAGTGCTTCTCGAGCTTCGTGGCTCGTAACTATTGAGTTTTGGAGGATGAATCTTCGATAAAAACCAGAGGGCGGTGCTGGAAATCGCTTTTCTGCCTGTGAGGAGTTCCCTACGTTGCATGTTTTTACATCTTGAATTTGTCAACTTCATATTTTCCTCTCCAGGATGTGAGCTCAAGGCTGGTCACAAAGAGTACAGGATGGAAGTGGAAGACGATGAGTCTGAGCATCAGCTGTCTTTGAGGACGGTAGGTGTGTTTCTCGCCTCTTTCACCTTTCTGCCATCTAAAATGCCAAGTAAAGGTTGCTGAGAACCCAAGCATCCCTTGTAGCACCACATTGAGCCTTTAATTAAGATCACATGTTTAAATGTGCTCTGGCAGTTTTTTCTGAATTAGTAACAGTGACTGCAAATTTGAATGTTGAGCGTGGAGTATACAGACAATATTGAAAGGTTGTGAGCTTGATGAGAAACCAATATTTGGAGCAGTTACCTTTCATAATTGCATATTTTGTTTGGGCTCAGTTATATTGTCTAGCAACGACTTTGAAAAGCTGGGGAATTCTGATATGTTGCTCATAAACTTATTGCTTTGTGGCTTCCTTAACACTTAACTCTGAGTCCCATGTGTTCAGTGCAAGTACAGTTTTATTTTAATGTTTGCACTTTGATTTCTGATGTGACAGTATCTTTAGCTTTATTCATGGGGTTTTCTCTGACTTGCCTTTTATAGGTTTGTCTTGGTGTTGGGGCAAGTGATGATCTACATCTGGTCGAAGCAGAAGGCTTAAACTCTGAAGGCAAGAACACAAAGGTGACTTTGGCAGCTTTGAAGTTGTCGGTGCAGCCTACAGTGAGTATCCAGTTGTTGATCAAAAAGAAGCATGCGTCAAACTTAGATTGGGATCTCCGGGAGAGGGTTAGTCATGGTTAGAATTTGAGGTAGTGCATTGTTTCCTACTATGTTGAAAGAAACTGGGAGCTGTTTGCAACTATTAATTGGCTTGCCTGTCCTAAGCGAGAGAAAATGCATTTCTTTATTGTTATTGACAACAGAATGTCCTTCTTCTCATTGCAACTAGATTGGTATTTTGGAGTCTAGTTGTCACTGTCCTGTTCAAAATACAGCAAATTGTCCTTCGCCAGAAATGAGAGAAGATTCAAAAGTTATCTGGTCTATAAAAGTTAAAATCCTGTAGTGACAAATTGAACACATCAGCTGTTCTGCGGTTCTTGAATCTGTGATTTGCAGCTTAGATGTATTGGACTTAACTACAAGCTAGAGCAATGTAGGCTCTGTTTGTTCTGTATTCCTATTGATAATTCATGATGAAAAGTGCTCCCTGTTAACCGTTGTTATAAAACATGTCACTTATCTATGTACAGAGGTTTTGCTAGTGTTTCATTCTATATTGGACAGTCTTTCTTATTCGCACATAAATGGGTTTGTCAATTAATTTGCATTTATTGAGCTGTCTACAACAGATTGAAATGTTTTGACATCTAGAGATAAAGCTGTTTTACTAATGGCTGTGGTTTAACTTTGTTGGTTCCCAGCTGAGCAAAAATCCAACCAACAAATTACATAGTTCCCTCAAAGAAGTCTTGCTCTGTCAACATCTTGGCCACAAATGGGCTGACAACTATAATGTAAATGTCAAAATATTACTAAATGGGCTGAATGTTCCAAGCAGGGATTCTACAAAAAAGCAATTTATGTCATGGTAATTTTTAATTCTGTCTTGACACAGGTTAGTTTGGGAGGATTTGAAATGACACCGCCTGTTACATTCAGACTCAAATCTGGAGCAGGTCCTGTATACATCAGTGGCCAGCACCTCATCGGTAAGTGGACATTATTGAATATCTGATGACCGAGTGGGAGGAATGAGTATCAGTGCAACCAAATCATTGATTTCACACTTGGGTTTGAAGTTTTGAAAATTGGAGGAGCTGGAGTACACAATAATTCAAGTCTACAGCACTGTCTTAAAAGGAGTGGGAATAGGGTAGGTGCTAAGAACACTAGCAAGAAATGGAAGACTCAGGAGGGGATTTCAGAGGCATGTGGGGAGTAAATGTTTCTGGTCTTTCCGACATCTGCATTATCTGATGAGACAACCTGAGGAGTCTGTCCCTGCTGTGTAATAGTACAGAATGGCCTCGATCTCTGGTCCAGGCATTTTTAAGAACTAGAATTTTGTGAATTGTTATTTTAGAGCTGCCAGCTTGCTTAGTTTCTACTTTGCCTCATTATTGAACAGGTTTTCTGAAGACCATTCTTGGTGGAGGGCGTTAGGTCCTGCACAGAAATGCACCTTCCAGCTCTGCCCTTACTGAAGAAAAATTTCCTG
The DNA here is from genome assembly GCA_024137785.1 of Ginglymostoma cirratum. NCBI lineage: Eukaryota > Metazoa > Chordata > Chondrichthyes > Orectolobiformes > Ginglymostomatidae > Ginglymostoma > Ginglymostoma cirratum. Next base: position 802,940 of record JAHRHZ010000210.1, on the reverse strand, counting down.
AGTAAATGTGTAGTGACTTCTGAGTGCAGGTCTGCAGTGCCTTTGAGATGGAGATCAGGGTGATTTTGATTTTGTCCATCTTTTTATTTTAAGCATTGGATGAAGAAGATTTGGAATCAGACGATGATTTAGAATCTGACGAGGATGATAGCATGTTGAAGAACACGCTGAAGCAGGCAGTAAAACGACCAGCTGCTGGTGCAGCCAAAATAGTGCAGGTTTGTACATGAAACTATGTACTAAATCTGCTTTAACGGTCAACAAAATGGCGCCAAATGTACTGTTCCTATTCCAATGCACCACGTTATCCATTGTGTGTTACCTGGGCACATGTTTGAAAAGTTGACCACGTTGCAACTGATGTTGAAAGCAAGTTCTGATACATTTTGTCACTTGAACGTGAGGTCAATCAAATCTCTTTTGGATAGTGTGAGCTCAGGAAGCATAGGGTACTGTTTGCTCTCAATATTTAAGATTTTTCACCTTTGTCAGTATTCCTATCTTCCGCACTGCTGCCACAACCGAAATATGATGCAGTAGTTGGGGAGATAGTGGTCTAGTATTAGCGTCACTGAACTACTGATCCAGAAGCCCAGCCTAATGCTTTGGAGGCATGGCTTCCAGTTGCAACACAATGCTTAGTAGACTTCTAAATTCAGTCTGGAATTGTGTGCTGTTTCAGTTGTGGTAACCGTGAAACTTCCTGACTGGCTTTTGCAGCAATGTGGTTTGCTCATGTCCTTTAAGGAAGGAAATCTGCCATCCTTCCTCTGGCCTACATGTAACTTCAGATCCACAGCAATGTGGGTGACTCTTAACCATTCTTTGAACTGTTCTAGTAAGCTGCAATGATGCAAAGCTAAATCTTTTCCTTTTCTATCACAGAAGAAAATGAAAGTGGAAGATGCTGATGAAGATGATGAGTGAGTGTTATGACGGTTTTTACCACTTTTTTAGTAGGAAAGTGCTTAACCCCGCTCCGGTCCCTGAAGTGGACTGAGAGCAGCATGGGGGAAGTTAAATAAGAATTACATGAAAAAACATTGGTTGGGAAGGAATCTACAGTCCACGTTCCAGAGTTCAATTCTTCATGAAGCTGCAGTTTTATTTGTTTCAAACTGATTAAAGTTATTTAACTTGGCTTCACACAAAGCATACAAACCTAGTTGAAGGCCCCGATACTAAAGTGGTAGCTAAATATCAGTGATTTAAACATGGGAGAGGTCTAAGTGACAGTGATTGTAAGGGGAAAATATTGGGTGTGGCATGGGTTAACCCCACTCAAATTTATTTGAGGAAGATTAGCAACATCTTAAGATGGGGTAAGCAATTATATTAGAAAGAAGTAAGGAATTTCGTTAGCCTGATTAAGTAGGACTCACTATATAGAGCCATAGAGATGTACAGAGTGAAAACAAACCCTTTAGTCCAACTGGTCCATGCTGACCAGATATTCTAATTTAACCTAGTCCCATTTGCCCCATATCCCTCTAAACCCTACCTATTCATGTATCCGGCCAGATGCCTTTTTAAAATGCCTCTGCCACTTCCTCTGGAAGCTTATTCCATACATGCACCACCCTCTCTGTGAAAATGTTGCCCGTTTTGTCACTTTTTTAAATCTTGTCCTTCTCAGCTTAAACCTGTGCTTTCTAATCTTGGACTCCGCTACCGCTGGGAAAAGTGGCTATTCACCCTATCTATTCCCTTGTGATCTTATAAACCTTTCAGCCTCTGACACACAAGGGAAAATAGCCTTGACTATTCAGCCTGTCCCTATAACTCAAACACTGCAACCCTGACAACCCTTGTAAATCTTTGCTGAACCCTTTCAAGTTTCGCAACATCCTTCCTGTAGCAGGGAGACCAGAACTGAATGCAGTATTCCAAAAGTGACCTAACCAGGCTTGTATAGTGCAGCTTGATTTCCCAACTCCTGTCCTCAATACACTGACCAATGAAGGCAAGCATAGCAAACACCACCTTCACTATCCCGTCTACCTGTGAGTCCACTTTCAACGAACTGTGAACCTGCACTCCAAGGTCTCTTTGTTCAGTAACACTTCCCCAGGACCTTCCCTTTAAGTGTATAACTTGTGCCCTGGTTTGTCTTTCCAAAATGCAGCACCTCACATTTATCTACATTTAACTCCATCTGCCACTGGTCAAGGTGCCATTGCACTCTCCCTGGTCTTAAATAGTGTTACCACATGGGCTAATCTCCAGTCTTCCAGCGCCTCATCTGTGGCTGTCAATGGCACAAATCTCAATAAGGGGCCCAACAGTCACTTACCTAGCTTCCCACAGAGTTCTAGGGTACACCTGATCAGGTCCGGAGGATATGTTGTGTGTTTCATCCTTGTTCAAGGAAGGATTTTGGGTTGATAATGGTAAAGATGCAGGAAGTTCAAAATGCTGCTGATAGACTAGCAGACCACACAAGTTCAATGTGGTTGAACTAATAACGACCTGTATGCCTCATCAGAGGCTGGAAGGCCAAATGACCCCTTTCATGACTGATGTACTGCCAGATAAAGCAACGGAGAACTCAATGCTGAGAGAGTAACAAGATGGAGCTAGTAGATTAAGTTCAGGGAATTTGACACCCCATCCATTTTTGATAGGTAACGAAACAGATTATTTGTCTGATCCAGGTCATTTCAGAACTTTAGTTATATCCAGTCTACATAACTTTACAATGTATGAATATCTGATATTCTTTGATTGGCAGAACACTGCCTTGGAATCTGTGGGTTGTGATGCTACAGTAGTGATCAGTAGTAATGTCACATGTCCAAATCCTGTTAAGCTTAGCGTTTGGCAGCTCAACTCCCTTGACCTTCGGTGTGGAAATTGTTTGGACAGCACAGTGACTCTGGTTAACACTGCTGCCTCACAGTGCCCTGGATCTGGGTTGGATTTCCTCCAGGTGCTCCGGTTTCTTCCTCTAGTCCAAAGATGTGTAAGTTAGATGGATTGGCCGTGCTAAATTGCCTGTAGTGTCCAGAGATATGCCAGATAGGTGGATCTGGGTCTGGGTGTGTTTTTTCTTCGAGGGGGTCACTGTAGACAGGGCCAAATGCCCTGCTTCCACATTGTAGGGATTCTATGATGATCTCTGGGGGTAGGCTGTCCCAGAGTTGGCTCAATAAACAATCATTGACGTTTACCTGAGACCCCTGAGATAATGCTGTAAAATAAACTACCTCGGCAGTGATTTTAAGACATGGGAGTTCTATATTTTCAAGATAAGAGCTGTATACTGCATAAAAATATGACTCTCACTGAAGAAAGTTTCTTCATTCTAGAGAGGAGGAGGACGAGGATGATGATGACGATGACGACGACTATGATGAGGAGGAGGAGGAAGTGGTGACCACGGCAAAAAAGGTATTGTTGACAGGCTCAAGACAATATGTACAGCTAGCTGTCAGGACCACTGTGACTGTGAGCAGTGTGCTATTTGGCAGTGTAACTGAAAGTACATATCTAATGGAGGTGTAGAACACCAGATCATCCAAAGAGTGATAGAGGTGTTGAACTGCCCCATTAAAATGCAGCTGATAGTGGCTGAATTCATTTAATATTATGTGATGCTTGATCGACAATGGAATTTTATGATGAAATCATTTCGTTGTGTACAGGGTTAAGGGGCTGAATCACAGCTCACTCCTGTTTCAAAATCAGGATGCAATAGTGATATAGAACCTAAAGTGTGGTCAGAAACTACCACTTGGTTCTACATTGTGACTGCTGCTATGTGTAGCAAAACAACTTGCATTCGTTTAGCACCTAAAGATTAAAACTAAGGACCAAAGCACTTCACAGACACATAGTTGGACACAGATATTGATGTGGATTGGTGTTGAGGATGCTGGAGTAATATTAAGGTTTTAATAGGTGATGTTGAGTGACTTGGTGGTTAGCACCGCTGCCTCACAGCATCAGAGACCCAGGTTCGATTGCAGCCTCTGGTGGCTGTGTGTTGTTTGCAAGTTCTCTCCGTATCTGTGTGGGTTTCTGCCAGGTACTCCACTTTACTCTACTTTCACAGTCCAAAGATGTGCAGGTTGAATTAATTGCCTATGGTAAATGCAGGGCACATTGAGAGGCTGGGAGGGGTGCTGTTCAGAGGGTTGCTGTGGACTGACTGGGCAGCTTTCTCTTCAGTAGGGATTGTATGATATAGCTGAGTGTTTAGAGAGGGGATTCTAGAGCTTTAGGCCTCAATGATGGCAGTGAAGTCTGGGGCTGCACCACAGGCAGAGTTGGAAGTTAGATGAGAGTATGACAGAATTTTCACTTGAGAATAAAAATTTAACTTTTGGCTTAATTACCTTTAATTCTATCTGAAAGTTCCACAGTTAATCCCTTATTGTCTTTCACATTGTGCTTGCAGCCTCTTGAGAAAACTCCACTGAAGGCTACCCCTGGATTGAAAGGGACTCCCAAGCAAAACGGCAAAACACCCACCAAAACTGCATCAGCTAACAAGCAGCCCAAGGTTAGTGGCTTTTCCTGATATGTATCGAGTATTGCCTTTTTCTGTACAACTTGCCAAATGGAGACACTGAGAAATTTGGATTTAAACTGTTCTCTTTTGAGGTGCTTCTAAATGGATTTTGAGTAAAATTTGTTGGCATCTCAGCTGCTGACTAGTGTTGACCTTCTCTATAGCACACATTAGAGACTGACTTTCAGTATAACAATAACATCCTCTTTGGAGCTACAAGACCAGGCCAGGTGCTCGGAAATCTAAGATTTGGAACTCAACACCTGACTTCTTGAACTGCAGTCTCTGGGATTTTTGGACTACTTTGTGCAGTTTGCCTGCTGTTTAATGTTGAGAAGAGAAGTGTGGAGTAAGTGTTGCTCTTGGAGCAATGGAGTGCTCATAATTTGCTTTTCCCTCCAGACTCCAGAATCCAGCAATAAATCCAAAACACCCAAAACCCCAAAGGCCCCACTGACCACAGAAGAAATCAAGACCAAGTTGAAGACATCCTTGGAAAAAGTGAGTTGTCCGAACACTGCAGTTTCTTTAATGTACACCTGCTCAACTTTCTAGGTAGTTTTGGGTGGGGAATCTGATTCAGTGTAACAAGCTTTATTATGGAGAAATAGAAAGCATGCAAGTGTTCTACTTATATTCTTTGCTATTTTCCATGGCAAGTGGCTCCTTTTAAAGTTTGGTTCGACATTAACGTACAGCCAAATGACCATGCTTCATGATACAGGAAACTAGCCATTATGAGTAGAGTGATACTACTATGAATCCTGATCTTGTCTCTTTTCCTTCGAAATCCTATACATGTGTTGGTTAGAAATTTGACTATTGTCCTGTGTTGAAAGGTTTGGACACTGAAGTTAATTGCATTTTCTTTACAATTGTCTGGGATCAGCAAGGGCTGAGGCATTGGACTCATAGGTTCAAATTGAGGGGTTTGAAGTGAGAGGAACTTTTCTTTGTCAAATATGATTGGCAGCAAAGTCAAGAGGAAGAGGGGAATTCTTGTGAATGCAGAAAGTTAGGATTGGGAAATTGCAATGCCCTGACTATTAAGCATTTTCAGGATTAGAGGAAAGTGAACATTGTGCGGTAGTTCCTTCAGTAAGTGCAGTGAGCTGAATAGTGTTCTGGAAGATTGTGGTCATGTAAGATGTCGTGTTTCCAACTGCTGTACTGTTTTATCACTTGTGGTTGTTGAATATAGGGATGGTAAGCAGTTGTGTTTATATGCAAATTACAAATTCTTTATTGTGGGTATGCTGACTATGACTGTGTCTCTTTTTCAGGGCATTGGACTGCCCAAACTGGAGTCCAAGTTCATAAACTACGTGAAAAATGGCTTCAGGGTGGAAGACCCAAAGGTAAGTGTTTGACTTCAGTCCTGTTCACGAATTTTTTTCAGTCCATGCTGACGTGTCAACCTTGCAGTTTGCTGTATGTTTCTTGATTGTTGTTGAGTTGTCTGCTTAGATTGTGACTACATAATAGAACAATTGAGATGGGCTCTTATCACACCAAATGGAGTTATTTGTTACAGAACAGATTTATACCAGTGCTAAATCTGGCAAGAATGTTGCCCACTCTCATTGAGCCATAACTAACCAGCTTGCGGTAGTGATACACAAATAACATGATTTAAACACTGGAACTATTGAAAACAAAATGCTGTACATCCTCAGCAGTTCAGGCAGCACCTGTGGAGTGAATATTTCCAGCCTGTGACATTTTATCAAGTGATTTTAGAATATTGGGTTGAGGAAGTTGACAGAAATACTGAGTAGCCATGATAAGTCCCCTGGCAGTGTGCTCCAGTCACCTAGCACCCATGTGTTTTTAAAGGAAAAAAGTTACCTTGCCTATTTTACCCCTCACACATTGAATCAATCCGCCAGTATTTGACATTTCTACCGGAGGAAAAAGACAACTGACTATTCGCTCCATCCATTCCGCTTGTAATTTTATGTGCTTTCATCAGGTCACCCCTTGGCTTCCAACACACTCTGGTGAAAACAATACAAATCTGTCCGATCTTTCCTTATAGCTAATACACTCCAACCTAGGCAACATCCTGGTAACCTCTTCTACATCCTCTTCAAAGTCTTTTATAGTATGGAGATTAGAGCAGTATACAATACTTCAAATGTGGGTGAACTAAAGTCCTTCACAGCTAAAATGCTCTGGAAGTTAATAAAGCTGTAAAAAGGGCAGATCACTGGTTAGCACTGTTGCCTCAGCACCAGGGACCTGGTTTCAATTCTAGCCTCTGGCAGCTGCCAGTATGGAGTTGGCATGTTCTCTCTGTGTCTGTGGGTTTCCTGAGTGCTCTGGTTTCCTCCCACAGTCCATAGATGTGCAAATTAGGTAGATTAACCATGTGAAATTGTCCAGTGTCCAGGGATGTGTAGGTTAGGTGGACTAACCATTATATTAGGATTACAGGCAATAGGATGGGGTCTGGGTCTCTGTAGGATGCACTTTGGACAGTCAATGTGGACTTGTTGGGCCGAATGGCCTGTTTACACACAGTACTGAATTCTATTAAAAAACCTGTAGAAGTGATTGGACTCGTTTTATGCAGGGATACAGTTCAAAATGTGGAGTTGTATTAAACTTTGTGTAAAAACTTAGGTGCAATTGTATTTACGTAGGTAGACCTAAATACCAGAAGTTTTTATCATCAGGGTACGCGGAGGTGTCCTTCCTCCAAAGGAAGGGAAAGAAAACTGCAGGTAGCCTGTTGGTGTTTGGTTAATAGGGCAGGGATGGTACTGCCAAGTGGGATGCTTCCATCAAACAGATATTAATTATATTGGTGTGGGGCTGGATGAACACAGCAGGCCAAGCAGCATCATAGGAGCAGGAAAACTTGATGTTTCGGGCAGAGACCCTTCATCAGAAATGGGGGAGGGGAAGAGGGTTCTGAAATAAATAGGGAGAGAGGGGGAGGCGGATAGAGGAGAGGATAGGTGGAGAGGAGGCAGACAAGTCGAAGAGGTGGGGATGGAGCCAGTAAAGGTGAGTGTAGGTGGGGGGGTAGGGAGGAGATAGGTCAGTCCAGGGAGGATGGACAGGTCAAGGGGGTGGGATGATGTTAGTAGATAGGAGATGGGGGTGGGGCTTGGGATGGAAGGAGGGGATAGGTGAGAGGAAAAACAGGTTAGGGAGGTGGAGATGAGCTGGGCTGGTTTTGGGGGAGGGGAATTTTGAAGCTTGTGAAATCCACATTGACACCATTGGGCTGCAGGGTTCCCAGGCTGAATATGATTTGCTGTTCCTGCAGCCTTCGGGTGGCATTGCAGGAGGCCCAGGATGGACACCTTGTTATCTCGGATTCTCCAGCATCTGCAGTACCTTTTTATCTCTCGTATTAATTATATTTTTGTTTTGTAGATCATCAAAGAACTCTGGGCGTGGAGACAGACGATGGATGGGAAGTAGGAAAATGTTTTGTACCTGCAGAAATGTGTTTACATGCACCAGTCATTGTAAATAAACCAATGTGTTTTATAATTGTGCCTCATTGTATTATGTTATACACTGCACTACATAGATCAAGCAGTGTGGTACTTGCTGAATAGGAGGCAAGACATATGTGCATTGGAGCTTTGGATGAGCTAAAGAGAACAAGATAGGAGAAAGGAGGCGTGGTGTATTGGAATAGTTCATTCTCGAGGTAACAAAATTACAGATTAGATTTTCAGTCCACAGTGGCTGATAATCCAAGTAGACTGTCACTACAAGACAATGAAGTGTCTGGAGGCTCATTTAGCCTTTTAAAAAGGAAACGGATGAATCAGTGGCTAGGGAGTGGAGTTTTCCCTTTCTGACCCCACACTTATCGATAGCACTTGATCCACTAGCAAATCCAATGCCATAATTTTCCATCACTGACACAGCTATATCTCTAATCATTTGTAAAGATGAGAGAGAAGAAATGAAATGAAATTGGCTCTGCTCATTGTCATGTGCCAAAAGAAATTATCTCCAGCTCATCCATCCTTATCTTCATTAGGTGAAGAAAGGGGCAAAAGAGCCTGCACAACCTCTTGCACCATGCTACTGATGGGGATTGGCACAAAGGATTGGTTTGCTGGTTACCATGTGTCATTTGATTTGGGGTTTACCTTGGATTATGAGAATTATGCCACTTTCATTTCCACTTACTCCTACCCCACCCTCCAACCCTGACAAGATGTGCTTGCTTCTGGTCAATTAATTGGAAGACTTTGCTGTGGCCAAAGTGTTGTCTGATTCAAAAGTGTCTATTAGCTAATACTTGGCTATTAACCAGCCCCTGCAGTTCCCCATGCAGATTGTGCTCAAGTTGATTTCACTACACCACTTTGTTGAGTTAGCTCTTGGTATGAGCTCCAATGTATCCCTTTCTCTAGTAAATGGAAAAGAGGATTTGGTATAGTCCAACTTTTTCAAAAAAAACACCAACAGTTCATTTCCTCTGGCCTCTTTCTTTGTTGGGTTTACTTCTGAATCCAAGCTATAAAAATCCCAATGCTGCACACTGGATTTTGTGAACAGAAAGTAATCCACCTTTTCAGTGATAGATTAAACTACTTTAGGAACTTGACCTAAAGGAGTTTTTATGGAAACCCTGGCATAAATATCCATTTACAATGGAATCTCTTAAAAGATAAATCCAAGCTCACATTGATCTCCTCCATTGAGTCATACATCACAGAAACAGACCTTTTGGTCCAACCAGTCCATGCTAAACGTGATCCCAAACTAAGTTGGTCCCAGCTGTCTGCTCCTGGCCCATATCTCTCCAAACCTTTCCTGTTCATGTATCCATCCAAATGTGTTTTAAACATCGTAATTGTTGAGCAAGTTTATTCTATACGTGAGCCACTGTGTAAAAGATTTGCCTCATTCGTGTCTTTAGATCTCTCCTCTCTCTTTAAAAATGTGCACCCTAATCTTGAAATTCCCTATCTTATGGAAAAGACAACTACCATCAACTCTGTCTATACCTCTCATTAATTTATTAACCTCTATTAGGTCACCTCCTAACCTTTCTTTATAACTGAAATCTTCTGTATCTGGGAACATCCTGGTAGATATCTTCTGAACCCTCTCCAGCTTGATAATATCCTTCCTGTAACAGGGAGACCAGAAGTGGACACAGTATTCCAGAAGAGGCCAATCAGTGTTCTGTACAACCTTAATATTCTGGCTCAACTCCTACACTCCAAGGACTGAGCAATGAAGGCAAGTGTGCCAAATGCCTTTTTAACCATTCTGTCTATATGTGATATAAAAAGAATTATGTACCTGTATCCCTAGTTTACCCTGTTCTACATCACTACCCAAGGCCCTACCATTTATCGTATAAGCCTTACCCTGGCCTGTTACACCAAAATGCAATAACTCGCATTTATCCAGATTGACCTTCATCTGCCATTTTTCAGCCAATTGACTCATTTAAGAACTAGGAGCTGGAGTAGGCCATGTGGCCGCTTGAGCCTGCCCTGCCATTCAACAAGATCATGGCTGATCTTTTTGAGACTCAGCTCCACTTACCTGCCTGCACACCAGAACCCTTAATTCCTTTACTGTTCAAAAATTTATCTAGCCTTGCCTTAAACACATTCAGCAAGGTAGCTTCAACCGCTTCACTGGGCAGGGAATTCCACAGATTCATAACCCTTTGGGTGAAGAAGTTCCTCCTGACCTCAGTCCTACATCTGCTTCCCTTTATTTTGAGTCTATGGCCCCTAGTCCTAGTTTCACCTGCTAGTGGAAACAACCTCCCCTGCCTCCACCTTATCTATTCCCTTCATAATCTTCTATGTTTCTGTAAGATCTCCCCTCATTCTTATGAATTCCAATGAGTATAATCCCAGCCTACTCAGTCTCTCCTCATAATCCAACCCTCTCAACTCTGAAATCAAGCGAGTGAATCTCCTCTGCACCCCCTCCAGTGCTCATATATCCCGTCTCAAGTAGGGAGACCAAAGTGCACACAGTACTCCAGGTGTGGCCTCACCAGGACCCTATACAGCTGCAGCGTAGCCTCCCTGTCTTTAAACTCCATCCCTTGAGCAATGACAGACAAAATTCCATTTGCCACCTGCTGCACCTGCAATCATACTTTTAGCAATTCATGCCCAAGTCCCTCTGTGCAGCAGTGTGCTGCAATTTTTTACCATTTAAAACAATAGTCCATTTTACTGTTATTCCTAACAAAATGGATGACCTCACACTTATCAACATTGTACTCCATCTGCCGGACCTTTGCCCACTCACTTAGACTATCGATATCCCTCTGCAGACTTTCAGTGTCTTCTGCACACTTTGCTCTACCACTCACCTTAGTGTCATCTGCAAATTTTGACACACCACACTTAGTCCCCACCTCCAAATGATCTATGTAAATTGTAAACAATTGCGGTCCCAACACTGATCCCTGAGTCACACCACTAGCCACTGACCGCCAACCAGAAAAATGCCCATTTACCCCTACTCTTTGTTTTCTACTGGTCAACCAATCCTCTGTCCATACCAATGCATTACATGTAATACAACTTTATCTATGAAGCAGCCTTTGGTGTGACACCTTGTCAAATTCCTTCTGGAAATCCAGATACACCACATCCACAGGTTCCCCATTGTCCACCATGCAAATAATGTCCTGAAAGAATTCCACCAAATTAGTTAAACATGACCTACCCTTCATGAACCTATGCTGGGTGTTCCCAATGGGAGAATTTATATCCAGAGAATTTATTTGATTGAGATCACCGCAATCTTCGAAAACCTTCTTCATTGTCTACATGCCACTAACTTTAGTGTCATTCACGAACTTACTAACCATGCCTTCTATATTCTCATCCAAATCATTTGTATAGATGAGAAATCAAAGAGGACCCAGAACCAATCCCTGTGGAACAGCGCTGATAACAACCCTCCAGTATTACGCTCTGCCTCCTGCCATTAAGCCAATTATGTAACCAATTGGCAAGCACACCCTGAATTCCATGTGACCTAACTTTACTAATCAGTCTACTGTACAGATCTTTGTTGAAGGCTTTACTAAAATCCAAATAAAAAACATCTACTGCTTTTGTCATTATCAATCATTATGGTAACTTTCTCAGAAACTCAATCAAGTTTGTGAGACACTATTTTTCTTGCACAAAACTACAGTGACTATCCCTCATCAATTTTTGCCTCTCTAAATGCCCATAAATCCTGTCTTTTACAAAGATCTCCCATAATTTACCCAAAACTGAAGTCAGACTCTCAGGTCTATAGTTCCCTGATTTCTCCTTAAAACCTTTCTTAAGCAAAGGTACAACATTAGCTACCCTCCAGTCATGAGGCACCTCACCCTTCGTTACAGATGATGCAAATATTTCTGCGAGGGGTTTAATAATTTGTTATATACATAAATGATATATGATCCAAAGATTGGTACGAGTGGTTAATAGTGAAGATGACGCTTGTAGGGTACAGGAAGATAGAGATGGGTTGGTCAGATGGGCAGACCAATGGCAGATGGCATTTAACCATGATAGATGTAAGATGAGGGAGTATTTAAGGAATGGTAGGACACTGGGTAGATTAGAGGAACAGAGGGATCTTGGGGTAATTATTCATAGATCCCTAAAGTTGGCAGAGCATGTGAATTGGACAGTTAAAAGGCATATTGGACACTTGCTTTCATCAGTTGTGGGCTAGATATAAGAGCACGGAGGTAATAGTGGAGTTGTCCAGAGCATTGGTCAGGCCACAGCTGGACTGATGTGTGCAGTTCTGGTCACCTCACTACAGGAAGAATATGTTAGCACTAGAAGGGGTACAGAGGAGGTTCATCAGAATGTTTCCTGGAATGGAAAAATTGAGCTACAAAGAGAGACTAAATAGTGTTGAATTGTTTAGAGCAAAGAAGACTCAGAAGGGACATGATTGATGTGTCTAAGATTATGAGGGATATGGACAGGGTGAATAGGGAGCAGATGTTATCCTTGATTCAGGGGTCAAACATGAGACGGCACAGTTTTAGGATAAGGGGCAGGAGATTCAGAGGAAATTTGGGAAAAAAATTTCACTCAGCGGGTGGTGGGAATCTGGAATGCACTGCCTGGAAATGTAGCGGGGACCAGAAACCTTACAACATTTAAAATTTATTTGAATGAGTACTTCAAGCACCATAACATTCAAGCTTATGAGACAAGTGCAGGAAATTGGGATTAGCACACTTTTAGTGGCAATTATGTTGATGCAGACTTGGTGGGCTGAAGGGTGTTTTTTGCACTGTATGAATGTATTAATTTATATCTGGTGCTGTGAAAAATCTGAGGGTGGCTGTAGAGGACAAGAATGTTCCTATTCAATATAATATGGTGGTCAGTGATCATTCTCCATGACCAATCTGCTTACCTCAATGGTTAAAATGGAGCATTCATCCAAGTATGGTAGCAAGACACCCTGAACTACAGGGAGGTTGCATGGTCCCACTCCATTTCCCACAGGTGCATCTGCTTCTCCTATGGTTGTTGCCCTTCTGCAGAGATAGGTGGCTGCTCCTGACCCGAGAACTCCAGTGGCATTATATCTCATAATTTTCCCAATTCATACCCCACTGCCAACCAAGCAAGGGGAAATGTGATCAGTCGAGGATTTTTTTCTCTTGCAATTGCTTTTAAGGCATTCACTACTGCTTCTCTATCACTGGCCTATCACAGCTCAGTTTCCTCTATCTCCTATGACCTTTCTTCCTGGTTCCACAAATGAGCCAAGTATGACAATAAACCATGTAGTTCTCCATAACCAGGGTTGGTGAATTGCTGTTTGTTCGCTTTGCTACCTTCTTGGCTGAGTTTTTACTCTTGGTTACTGCTTTGATCCAAGGTTCTGAAAAGTTGGTTTTCTGTCCTGATAAAGTCTCCATGGTCTTAGACTGAGATCTTCCATTAACCTCATTATACCCCAAGTATTTACCCCCTTATAAAGATTTTACTTTACCAAAAGAGACCCTTAAGCCCACCGTGTCCATGTCTATTGTAGTCCCATTTTCCAGCACTTGACCTGTAGCCTTATACTAGAATTAGAATTCTTACAGTGTGAGAACAGGCCCTTTGGCCCAACAAGTCCACACTGACCCTTGGAGCATCCCACCCAGACCCATCCCCCTATAACCCACACACTCCTGAACACTATGGGCAATTTAGCATGGCCAATCCACCTAGTGTGCACATCTTTGGACTGTAGCAGGAAACCCATGCAGACACAGGGAGAATGTGCAAACTCCACACAGACAGTCACCTGAGGCTGGAATCAAACCCGGGTCCTTGGCAATGTGAGGCTAAAGTGCTAACCACTGAGCCACCATGCCGCCCCATATGCTATGGTGTTTCAAATGCTCATCTGAATACGTCTTAAATGTCATCTAGGTTGCGCCTCTACCATTCCTTATAGGCAGCGCCATCCAGTTACCTACCATCCTCAGTGTGAAAAACATTTCCTCAAATCCCCTCGAAACCTCCTGCTCTTTACCACATTGTTATTGACTCCTCTAATAAAGGAGTATTAATAAAGAGTAATAAAAAACTCCTGTAATAACTCCCCATCTACATCCATGCCCCTTAGAATTTTGTAGACGTCAACAGGTTCCCACTCAGCCATTTTTGTTCTAAGGAAAACAATCTCAGGCTATCTAATCGCTATTCATAGCTGAATGACTTCATCTCATGCAACATCCTGGTGAATCTCTTTTGCACTCTCTCCAGTGCAATCACAATGTTCCTGCAATGTGGCCCAAATAACATTATATACAGCTCCCTCATAATATCCTTGCTCTTGTATTCAATGCTAGTGAAGACAAGTACCTCATATACCCACTTAACCACCTTATCTACCTATCTTCAAGGATCTATGGAGATAAATTTCGAGGTTCCTCTGATGTTCTGAAGAAGGGCCACCAGACCCGAAACGTTAACTCTGTTTTTCCCTTCACAGACGCTGCCAGACCTGCTGAGCTTTTCCAGCAACTTTGTTTTTGTTCCTCTGATCCTGTGTAGTTCCCAGGATCCTACCAGTCATCATGTTAGTCGTCATCTTGTTAGTCCTTCCAAAATGCATTGCCTCACACTTTTCAGGGTTTGGAGTTATGGGAAATAATTTGTAAGGGATGGATGGTGCATGCAATGTTATCAAGAGGGGGTAAACTGAAGGTAATTTTAATTTGAAAATACATTGATTGGATAATATCTGGTCGTGGTCTATTTGGATTTCCTTGGAAGGCCTTTGACAAGGTGCCAAACAGGAGTCTGCAAAATAGGGTATTTTCAAAATACGAAGCCCATGGTGTTTGGGGGCAAGGTACTGGCATAGATAGAGAAGTAGCTGACTGGCAGAGGCAGAGAGTAGGGATAAATGGGACTTTTTCAAGATGGCAGTGGGTGACTGGTGAAGTTCTGGAGAAGTCCATGTTCGGGCCACAACTATTCACACCATACAATTACAATATGGATGAAGGAACTGAGGGCCTTGTTGCTAAATTTGCAGGCGACACAAAGCTAGATGGAAGGATAGGTAGTGCTGAGGAAACAGAAGACTGTGGAAGGACATGGTTGGGCTAGGAGAGGGGGCAAAGAAGTGGCAGATGGAATACAATGTGAAAAAGTGTGAAGATATGCACTTTGGTCAGAAGAAAAGGAGCATGGACTATTTTTAAATGGGAAGTCTTTGGAAATCTGAAGCACAAAGGGACTTAGGAGTCCTAGTTCAGGATTCTCTAAGATTAACATGCAGGTTCAGTTAGCAGTTAACAAGGCAAACGTAATATTGACATTCATTTAAAATGGGCTAGAATACAAGAGCAGAGATGGGCTGTACAAGGCTGTGGTCAGGTCACATTTGGAATTTTGTGAGTAGTTTTGGGCCTTATATCTAAGAAAGGATGCGTTAGCATTGGAGGGGTCCAGAGGAGGTTTACAAGAATGATCCCAGGGATGAAAGGTTTGTTATAAGAGAAGCGGTTGAGGACACTGGGTCTGTACTTGATGGAGTTTGGAGGGATGAGGGAGGATCTGATCGAAACTTACAGAATACTGAGAGGCTTGGTTAGAGTGGATACAGAGAAGGTGTTTCTACTGGTAGGAAAGATTAGGACCCAAGAGCACAGGCCTTCAGTACTGAGATGAGGAGGATTTTCTTCAGCTAGAGGTTGGTAACTCTGCACAGCCCGTTGCCGCAGAAGGCTGTGGAGACCAAGCCATTGAGTATATTTAAGACAGAGATAGATAGGTTCTTGACTAAAAAGGGTATCATTGGTTAAAGGGAGAAAGCAGGAGAATGGGTTTGAGAAAATATCAGCTATGATCAAATGGTGGAGCAGACATAATGAGCTGAATGGCCTAATTCTGCTTGTATATCTTATGGTCGATAATGAGTTTAGCTGTAAAAGGAGGGTTGTGCAATAGCAAGGTTATTCCAGAATTGGTAACATTGTCAGAAATAGCCCGATCATTTAAGAAGTCAATCATACTTATGATCAAATAATAATCAAAGAAAATTCCAGGATATTCGTTTGTCGTCAAATCCAATACTCCCCACAATCATCAATAATTGCCTTCATTACTAATCTCATCTCTATCCTTACACTTATCCAAATGCCTTTTCAAACAATTACCTCTACCTTCAATGCTTGCCCCATTAACTTACTCCATATATTCACTAAGCTGTGGCGGCTTGCATGATAGTTTGTGAGAAGCTGTGTACCTGGGAATCCCATAAAACAGGCCCTGTACCCTTTGCAGGAACGTTAAGATAAACACTGCAGAGAATCCTAATGATAGTCTGAGGCTCATTGACAGAGAAATGGGAAAACCATCACACAAAGGAAATAGAAATGGACAATCCAAAATCCTCTTGTTTTCCACAGGTAACTGCACAAGGCATAAAGAGATAACTCTGCTGGAGATTTCTAACTGTGAGTGCGTAGGAAGTGAAACAAGTCTCAGGCTGGGCGTCTCTGCTGGTCCAGAGAAAAAGAGCACAATGCACAGGTCAACAATGTCAAACGTCACCGGCCAAGAAGGCTGTGGTGGGATATAACATAGGAATATACAAAACAGCAGAGGACTAGGCCACTCAGCCCCTCATGCCTGCACCACCTTTCAATAAGATCATGCTGATCTGTTTCCACATTCCTGTTTATGTCAGATAACCTGTAATTTCCTGCCAAACAAGGATCCATCCACCTCTAAAAATACGCAGTGACCCACCTTCACTGCCATCTGAGACAGTCAGTTCCGATGTTGGACAATTGTCTGTGACAATAATTTTTTTTATGCACCTCAATCCTAAAATAAGATAACACCAGTTCTGGATTCACCCACAAGAGGAAGCATCCTTTCCACACATAGCTCATCAAGACCCTTCAGGATCGTATCAGGTCATCCTCGCTTTTGTGAACTCCAGTGAAAGCAAGTCCAGCCTGCCCAATCTTTCCTTATAAGGCAATTCATTCATTCTTTCTATAAATCTAGTAAACTCCTCTGAACCACCTTCAATACATTCAAATCCTTGGGACCAAAACTGCACACAATATTGAAGATGTTCTCTCACTCATGCTTTGTATAACTGAAGCATAACATCTTTATTTTTGTGTCCAATCTCTTGCATAATAAAGGATCCTTCTTGATTACTTGCTGTATCTGTAGAATAAAGTTTTGAGATTCATGTGTTAAAACACCTAAATCCCTCTTCATCACAGAAGTCATAGTTGTTCTTTGTTCACGTAATACTGTTTACTGCATTCCTCCGGCCAAAGCGAACAACTTCACATTTTTCCACATTATACTCCATCTAGATTTTTGCCTACTCATTCAACCTAACCATTTTCTTCTGCAATTTCCTTATGTCCTCTTCACAACAAACTTTCCAATAGCACCAATAATGCGTAAAAATAGAGAAGCTGAAAATATAAACTTTTAAGAGGAGATAGCAAGAACTTCAGATGCCGGAATCAGAGACAACACGGTGTGTAGCTGGATGAACACAGCAGGCCAGGCAGCATCAGAGGAGCAGGAAAGTTGATGTTTTGGGTCGGGACCCTTTTAAATTTTGTTCTCAAAATGCTTTGGTCTATCCACTAAACAAATTTGAACAAAGGCAGAATCTAGAATCACTTGAGCTGCAGAGTGTGTTTATAGAATTGTTTATCTTTAATTTACAGTCCTATTCATTCAGACCAGTTATTGATCAACAAAAAAACTCAGACCAGTGATTCTTCCAACACAGAAACTGCCAACTTAGTAAATACAGTTAAAGTTAACTTCAAAAAGCTACTGATAATAGTTTATTAAGAGGACACTGAAACTTAATTAGTTCATTAATTAATATGTTTTATTTTTTGTAATAAACTCAGATTAGCAGCCAAAACCTGCGTGAAACCATCCATACTGTTATTTGAGCGAAATCGATTCCCTTAGTTAGGATCTGTGGCTTGTGTAGATAAACTCGATGCTGAAGTTGTAACTCAAACTGGATAATTATTGCCCCTGTCTCGATTATTATAGGATATAAACACAATGATAGAGTCTCTGCTTTAAACACCATAACAGGGTCTCTGTATTAAATACAATACAGTAATAGAGTCATTGTAACAAACACAACTGAGTCCTAGCTTCTGCTAAACTTTACCACACCGTTGTGGAGCTGCACCCAGTAAAGATGCTGCTGACGAGGACTTGGATCGACCAACATGCCCAGACTTCAGAACTTTGTGACTTTGCCACAATATCAGTACCTTTGCTGCACCACTACGTGGTGTATCACTGTCCCCTCTTTGTTTACAGTTCTGAGAGCGTTTCCATTTTTCAGTGGCACCTCACGTCTAATGTAATTGTATTCAGAGTCTGCTTATGTCTCATCTCCAGTATGAGCAGTCTGAACTAGTGTTTTTAATAGTGGATCAGTGTTCTTGGGTGCTACCAAGGAGGTTTTATTTATGTTTATGTATTTATCCATTTAGTTATTCTGTTTATGACCTTCCTGACTCAAAATATGACTGCTAAACCTTGCGTCTCTACCTGGGCATATTTACACGCTGCATTAGCCAAAGTCCTGTTTGGATACATCATTGGGTATTCCTCTCCATTGAGCCACCCCAAGCTAATACAACTCCGATGCTGTAGCTGGAGGCATTGCATGTCAATACTAGATCTTACCAACACAGTTGAGGATGATAGCTGTTTCTTCATTTCCCTGAAAGCTATGGATTGGCTCCGTGATCATTTCCAAGGCTGACCCTTTTTTAAGAGTTGATGCAAAGGTACCAGGGTGGAGACCCAGGTTATGTATGAACATTCCATAACAATTCACCAGCCCAAGGAAAGACCTAAGCTCTGGTACAGACGTGGGAGCCAGGGCACCTTTGATCGCTCCTACTTGATCATCAAATGGGTATAACACGGTCTTGTTGAGTCTGTAGCCCAAGAAGGTCATTTCGAGTGCCTGGAACACACATTTTCCCTTTTAAGGCATAGGCCCACCTGGGAGAAATGTCTAAGGACTATGACCAGGTTCTCTAAATGCTCTTAATTGCTCTTCCCTGTCATTAGCACGTCATCTATGTAAATGGCAACCTGGGGTTGAACTCGTAAAATATTCTCCATTCCACACTGTCCATTGAAAAATGGCACAGGCTGACGATATTCCAAATGGCCATCTCATATGTTGCTAGAAACCGTTGTGGTTATTAACTGTCACACACTTCTTGGAATCCTCATCTAACCGCAATTGCAAGTACACATGCTTTGGCGAGGGTTTGGATATTTATCCAGCTGTGAAAACAGTTTACCATTTGTTTAAAATCCTTACAAAGGCAAACCAATCCATTGGGCTTCACATTCAGTATGACCGGTGCTGCCCATTCCAGAAACTATATTTGATTATTCCTTTCCTTTCCAGCCTTCGGATTTCTGCCTGTACTTTTGCCCGTAAGGCAGATGGCACTGGGCGGTTCTTGCAGAATCATGAAATTGTTTCCTGGCCAACATAGAAGATGGCCTTTGATAGTCCCTAGACCTTCCTGAAAAACTTTAGGGTATTTATTTGGACTTCACTCAGGCAGCCATTTTCTAATTAAAAAATGTTGAGCCAATCCATGTAAATCCTTCTCAAATAATTTCGCCCCATCAAGCTTGGGTCCGAGTCTTTTATTACAATCAGTAGTAACTGAACCAGCTGTTTCTCATAATAGACTGGAACTGAAGTCGTATCCTTAATCTGTAAAGGTTTCCCGGTATAAGCTCTCAGCCTAGCTGTGGTCTTGCATAAATGTAAGGGTTTGAGTCCAGAACAAATTTTGTTAAAGACTGCTTCTGCGATCAGTGAAATGGCTGTGCCGGTATTGATCTCTGTTAGAACTAGAGTGACCAGTTAACCAGACGTTTATTTGATTGGTCTTGATTTGGATGTCGCTAAGCAATTTAACTGTTCCAACCCAGATGTAGGTGGCCTTTCCAGAGTGTGCACTCTCCTGGATGCCAGCCTATTAATGTCTAGTGGGACTATTTTGCTGTCTCAAGTCCACATACCAGCAGCAACTAAAATGGCTTGCTGGCCCGGATCCTGAAGAAAATTTTAACTATTTGGCCGAAGCTTGGCTTTGTTTTGGGGTTTTGATGGGGGCTGACTTAGAGTCCCTCTGTTCAGGATTTGTCCTGAGTGAGGCTATGTAATTGCCTTCACTCAAGTGGTGTTCCCTAAGCTCAGTTGGACTGGTGAGGGTGTCCACTTTGATTGGAATACCCTGTAACTTGCCGAATTTTCCAAGCTAAAGACAGATGTACAGCCTGTTTGACATCCAGTTGGGCTTCAGCTAGTAGGAGCTTTTGTATGGTTACATCCTTAATCCCTCATACCAAATGGTCTCTCAGCATCCCATTAAGGGTTAAACCAAAGTCAGATGTCTCTGCAGTCGCCTTAACCTGGTCAAAATATCCCAATACCGATTTCCCCAGTTCTCAAATTGCTGAGTAAAACCGATAATGCCTCAGAATTAGATGAGGCTTGGGGTCGTAGCATTCCTTTACTAAATCCATTAACTCTTGAAAGAGTTTAATATTGGGTGTCTCAGGGAAAGTTAGGCTCCTAATAACTGAAAAAGCTGCAAGTCCACAAGCTGTCAGGCAAATTACTCGTTGCTTTTCATCTGCCCTTAATGTCGTTTGTCCAGAAAAAAATAACACATGCTTTCCATATACTGGGCCCAGTCTTCAATAGCAAGATCGAACAAGTCAAGCTTCCTAAATAATGGCATGATGCCAGAAATGCTTGCCCTAAGTCGAAGACAAATGTTGTAAACTAACTTCTTCAGGAGCGTGCTTTACTCTCAATGCCACTGAAATAACTGCACAAAGGCTGGTATTCCATCACCAAGTCACTCTTTATTTACATGTGGAAAGTCTGTGGCACTGATCCAATCTCCCTCAGAGCCAGCTCTCAGAGTGACAGGATGTCTGGTACTCCTGTTTTTATCTCTCCGTCAGAGCTCCCTGATTACACCAGATTAACAGCCTCAATTAAGGAACTCATATTCTATGAGGTCCACCTGGCTGACCTTGTTACAATCGCACAGAGGGATTTCATGTTAAATTTAGTAAAGAGCAATGGGACAGATGTAATTTCCTGCTTAATGTTCCATGAGTATTTATCAAATAGCGATCATAATATAATTGAGTGTAAAGTAATGTTTTAAAGGGAGAAATGTGAATAGATGCTAAGATTTAGGTCAGGTTGACATTAATGTGATGAGGCAGAAATTGCCCCCTCACTTTAGTGTGTAAAATGACAGAAGATCAATGGGAAGTGTACATAATGAATTCAATGTGATACAGAACCAGTTTAAATTTCTAAAGAACAGAAGCTCTGTTTAATGCATTCATATTTAATCTACCAAATACATGGGAGACTCCTCATCTGGCATGAGTTGTCATGTTACCAGTTCAATCATTTAACAATCGTGTGTCATATTTCACTGGGATAGTGAACTGGAAATCAAGGCCCACTATTCCTAGATTTATCACAAATGTGGAAAGATCCAATCAAACTATCCGAAGTCCCCAATTTACCTGACTGATAAGCCCATGTTAACAGAAAGTGCTAAAGAAGAGGGCACCTATTAATAACTATTAACTAAGCTAACTTCTAATCTCTTTACCTTAAACTCTATCCCTTCTAAAATAAAAAAAAATCCCATGTCCATACAAACAGACAAGAGAAGACACAAATAATACAGGTAGGGAGGAAATAAAAAAATGTCAGAGAAGCATAGTTCCGGCAACAGTCCAAATTGCAGATGCCAGTTCCCTTCTGGTTCCTTATGACTTTTTGAGGAGAACATGGTTGTAGGAACACTGCCTCTCAACTCTTCATTCATCTGGTGAGGACTCACCATTTCAGTGAATCTGAAGATGATTCTCCCTTTTCCTTTAAAGAAGGCACTTCACAAGGAGAGATTAATTAGCTGATTGGAATGTTATTTTACTTACCCCACATCCTTCACAGAAATAGGGGGGAGATGTTTTCCCCTTCACAAATAGGTATTTCTGCTGTATTGTTCAAACACAAAGCTGTATTCACTTAGAATCACGGAATCAAAAATTCCCACAATGTGAAGCAGGCCATTCAGCGCATCATGTCCACACTGACCCTCTGAAGAGCATCCCACCCAGACCCACACCCCCTACCCAGTTCCTGTAACCCTGCATTTCTCATGGCTAAGCCACCTAGCCTGCACATCTGTGGACACTATGGGCAATTTAGCATGGCCATTCCACCTAATCTGCACTTCTTTGGACTATGGGAGGAAACTACTTCAGGAACCAATCGGGAAGCTTTTACGATGCAGATTACATC
The DNA here is from genome assembly GCA_024137785.1 of Ginglymostoma cirratum. Taxonomy (NCBI): domain Eukaryota; kingdom Metazoa; phylum Chordata; class Chondrichthyes; order Orectolobiformes; family Ginglymostomatidae; genus Ginglymostoma; species Ginglymostoma cirratum. The sequence continues at coordinate 780,541 of JAHRHZ010000210.1, read as the reverse complement.
TGAACAGAGACACCAGTCCTAGTTGAAAAATTAATTAAAAGTCTGTCACTGGGCAAAACTGCTCCTGAACACACCCCTATGGAACCAGATGCCTAGCATCCTCTCTCACTGCATGAAGAAGGCATCATTGCAGGTGCAACGCACAATGACTTATTTTAAAACTACAAAATCTCCCACAATCCCTTGGTTTAAGACAGTACCTCTTCCCATTTTAAGTGCACAGTCTAAGAAAGAAAAGTGGTTTTTACAAGTGGAAAAGTCAAGTGGTGGTGAAATGTCATCAAAGTACTTTTTGGATGATTTTGCCAAGGGGCTGCATGTAGATGAAGAATTGAGGGACCAAAGATTCATTATGCAGATATATTGAACATTAAGTGAATAGGGAACATAGTGAGAAATGAATTTTAATGCAGGTAAACATGAGGTAAACACTTTAGACTGGAATAGGAGAGAACTTGAAGCCCAGAAACAGTACTCATTAAAGCATTATAAACAAACACAGAAACTATTCAAAATCTCTGAGGGAAAGTGATCATTCTATTTCAAGGGTTAGAATACAAGGCGCTAGGAGTCATGCTTCACCACAAGTCCCTGGTTAGACCATATCTGGAGTGATTGTGAGCAGTTCTGGTTGGCCTTAGATGGAGTGCAGTTTAGATTCACCAAAATAATAATTGGACTCCAAGGGTTAAGCTAAGAGGAAAGATAGAGCAAATTGATGTTATATTTTCTGGAACTTATCAGGTTGAGAGGTGATTTGATTAAAGTCTCCAAAGTGGTGAGGGAGGCAGACAAGGCACGATAGAGAGAGAGAATTTCCTCTAGCAGTGGATTCTAGAACAAAGAGGCATAATATAAAATATGGTGGAAAACCTTTTGGGAGTGAAATTACAGAACAGTTCTCCAGACAAGAGGTGATAAATTTTGAAACTCTTCTACAAACAGTAACTGATGCATGGTACAATTGTTAATTATCAATCTGAGATTGGAGATTTTAGAAAACTAATGATATTAAAGAATGTGAATCAAAGGCATAATACATGGTGTTTGATCAGAGATTACCCGTCATCTCATTGAATGGTACAGTAAGTGTGAGGGGTTGAATGACCTCTTCCTAGTCCCACATTCCTCTCAGTATTGCATGTCAAAAGCAAGCCTGCAAGAAGCAGAGAGAATGCAGTATATAGTGTATCTGAGACTTGAGGGACTAGCTGGGGCTGAGGGTGGGAGTAGCCCCAAACTAAACAACATACCTGAAACTAGGACGCAATGTAGATCTGTACACTTGCCTGCTAGATACAAATATTCACTGATTATCCAGTTGGAGGTAGTGTGAAGAAACATGTGTATTTGCCAAAACATTTTCAAGCCAGTAGCTTAGTAGTAAATTAGTTGGTTGAAGTAAACACCAATTGTATCCGGCTTTCCTAACTGTTTTTGTTAACCTTTTCCCCAGGGAGACAACCAAGAGACTGATTGTATGAAAGATCCTGTTCATTCCCATCCCAACCAAAAGCCTATCCTTAAACTGAGAAGGACAATGCAACCTTTATATTCAGTTGGAAATTTTGGGGAGTTTTCAGGTGGCTTCAGTGCATTGCTGGGCCTTGCTAAAGGTACTATGTCACTGTCTGCAGATTCTGCATCCATCCTTCAATGAAGTGAATATACCAGTACAAAATCAGTGGGATTTTCCATTTCAATTTCATTTTCCATTTTTGACATTCTTCCTGTCCTTGACAATGTGCCTATGGCCCATGATCGCAGTGATAATGCTTTAGGATGATACATTTTAATAAATGTTCATCTTGTGCTTTCTGGGTGGCTGTGTTAAATGGAAACAAGGGAAGATATAAACTCTACCAGTTATCAGTGTGTGTGAGCCACAAAATGTGTCAGTTTAAAGGCTTTAAAGAGCTGTTGTTATTCTATTGTAATGTTGCACAATTAAAGCTGAATATCTTCAAAGTTTTTAGTTACTTGGGCCGAGTATAAACAGGGTACATTTTTGTCCATTTCTTGGTATTATCCACACTTCCTTGATGAAGAATTTTGAGACTAATGCACTAACGATGGACACCAGCTCTCGTTTCCAGCAGTTACTGAGCTGACCTTCAGGGAGATGAGTACGAAAAACCCTTGTGTGAGACCAGGGAAAACAATCCTGTCTTATTGTTCTACATAGTTTGTGTTGACACCAGATAGTTACAGTGACCATTTATTGACAACTGACAGAGATCGACACTTTGCAGTGATTTAACAATGAGTATAGCATCAAATAGTACTCATTCAATCCTGGATAAAGAAGCACATGTCAGTAATTGAATTCCCTTTTCTCTCATGTTCTGCATTTTCTATCTTTATGTCCTACTGTTGCTTGTGCAACCTCATTTATCGCATTGCTTCCTGAGGGGGCTTGTGCTCCTGTCAACCACATTGTTCCCCACAGTGCTCTCCAGGGTACCTCCCACATCCTTCCTTCTGTCTGTACTCCTCTTTATATAAATATAACTTGATCACCGGCCCAGACAGTAAAACCCAAAGCCACAACATTCTTTGAATCTACAAGGCTTTCCTAATCTCTATAGGTGTAATAGGGTGAATGGGCAATGTGATCTAATGCTATCTGAGCAGTTGGGATACAGTGAGTGGATGATGAAATCTTATGTTATCTGATGTAGTGAGTAATAATGAACAGACAATGAAAACTAATCTCTGGGCATTTGGGATATATGTAAAATGGGCAATGAAGTCTAATGTTATCAGGTGTATTTGGATACACTTAACGGATAATAAAATGTTAAATTGTCTGGTTTTAGGCTGCAGGCTAATGTAGACTGAAGACTAATGCTATCATGCATGTTGGCATACTGACTGAGTTATGAAGTATAGCGTTAACTGGTGTATAGAGATACGGTTTGTGTAATAAAGTCTAATGTCTGGGCTGTTGGGATGTAGTTAACATGTATTGGAGTTTTATGTTATCGTGTGTTTGAATATAATTACCATGGAATGAAGTATATTGTCTGCTGCATTGGGTACAGTTAGAGGGTAATAAAGTTAATTTTATTTTAAGTATATAGTAAGATATTGTCAAGAGGTAAATGATGGCTAAAGCTACCCGGTTAATAGAAAAGTACACAATGCAGTTTCCAGTAATGGGCATACAGGCTTTTGTAAGATCAAACTTTTAGAGAAACAAGACTTAGCCAAAAAAACAGGCTTTGGCAAGGATCAACATTTAGCTATTATCAGTCTAAACAAAATGTTGTTGCAGGTCCTATAGTAATTAAAAGTTCCTCCAGCATTCTCTGTGTTTGTCACAGTTCTTGTTATTCCACTTGTCCTGTGTTTGATTAGGTGAGTCTATTTACAACTGATGTTCAAGTGTTTGATTGGTTTTGCCTGGGTGTGGAATCAGTGAAAAGTAAACAAAGTTGTAGAAAGAGCTTTAAGCTTGAGCAGAAACATGGAGCAGACATTTTAAAGCATTGTAAAAAAGTCTGTTACACATGTAGAAGCTAGTGTCAATTCTTTGTAACTCCGAGATAGAAAATATACAACAATGCCCACCTAAAACAAAGTTGGATGATTTTTTATGGTGAGTAGCTTAATAGAAAATGAGTGAAAACATATTATATCTGACCATACTAACTGTTTTTTGTAGATCTCTCTTTTTTAGGTGAGAACTCTTTGTTGTGCAAAAGATCCTATTGGTTTTCACTCCTACCAAAAGCCTATCCTTAAACAAACAAGGAAGTTGCAATCTTTATTTTCATTGGGAATTTGTGGGGATTTTTCAGGTGGCTATAATACATCGCTGGGCCCTGCAAATGGTAAGATTCTGCTGTTGTCATGCCTCTTTCTGATTTTCTAATATGTGAATAGGCCTCTACAAATAAGTTTTTTTTTTGTTGAAAAAAGTTAAAAGCAAAGCATTTTCTATTTCTGAAGATGGGTCCCAACCGGAAATGTCAATGTTCCTGCTTCTCTGGTGCCGCCTGGCCTGCAGCTCCATACTGTGTTGCCTCTGACTCCAGCATCTGCAGTTCTTGTTATCTCCATTTTCCATTTCTCATCTGTCTTTCTCACTTGGACAATATGAATATGAAACCCTGATCTAAGTGACAATGCTTTAGGATGATAAATTATAATTAATGCCCTTCTTGTGACTGTTCATTGCAAATAGAGGAAGATATAAAGACTGTCAATTATCAGTGTGTGAGCCACAAAATGTATCAGTTTCAAGGATGAAAGAATTGGTGTTATTATAGTGTTACACAGTTAAAACTAGATCTTTGTTATCTGGGGAGACCATATATACTTCAATCATACCTTGTTAATTGTTTCCCTGTCTTGATTTAGAGTTTTGCAACCAATGTGCTATTGCACTGGCTCTGGTTTCCAGTGCCAATGTAGTCTTTAACCCACCCTCTGGGGGATACGTAAATGTAAAATAAGCTGTGTCTTTGTGTATCAAAGTTATGACTTAATATCTGTAAGAATAGTGACTGATTTGCATTATCGGTTAAGTATGCAGTTAAGTCTTGTTCTGCTGGAATTACAGCAACTAGATTATTTATGTAGTCATGTGAATTCTTCATTGTGAATGTTAAACTGGTGTTAATCTGTCCTAAAATCGGATTACTTCAACTCTTGCTAACATTGGCAATACAAATTGAAAGAGGAAGAAGTAGGAACAGAAATGGACGGAATATATCTCGGAACTGAAAACAACATGAGGGGGCCATTCATCTGTTAAGTCTTCTCTGCCATTCAATAAGTTCATTATTGATCTGTATCCCAACCCTTTTAAGTTCAATAATTTTTACCATCCTACCTAACAAAATATTAATCATTCTCAGTTCTGAACTTCTTAATTGACTCATGGCTCAGATTTTGAGAAGAGTTTGTAGTTTTCGCAAGCTTTTGAGTTTTGGGAATTGTTGCTTTCCCAATTCTATCCATTTCTATCATCACCCCTGAACTTCTAACTATGTAATGTCATTCTCATTTTCAGGAATCATAAAATCATAGATATTTAGAGCCAAGAAGGAGGCCATTCAATCCATACCATCCACAATGGCTGACAAATCACCATTCACTCTGACATCTTTTACAATTTTGGTCGATAACCACTTCAGGTGCAAACCTGAGTATTTTTAAATGTGGTAAGCATTTGTATCTCAACCATTTTTTTAAGATTGTGAGTTCCAGATCCTCAACCCTCTAAATCTACACCTACAACTTCTTTTAACAAGAGGAATAGGGCCATCCTACCTATTTTATGTAACCCATCATTATTTGATACACTTGAATCAAATCTACCCTTACCATCCTCCGTTCCAAAGAAGACAATCCCATCCTGTCCAATCTGTCTTCATGACTAAAATATGCTTCATAAATCTTTTCTGGATCTGCTCAATGGTAATGACCCGAACTGCTCAATCTGACCAACCCTGCTCATTCCCACCAACAAGAATAGTTTAATTCTACCAAACCTATCAAACTGACAATCATTCAACTCTCTATGTTCAAAGGAATATAAGCTTATTCTATTTACCTGTCCTGATGATCCTCAGCCTTGATGTCATTCTGATAAAACAGCAGTGCATTCCCTTTAAAGTTAATACTGTTATAAATGTGGTAAACATAGACTATTGAATTTAATGTCTATCGCCTGATTGTTACGCCCAGGACCTTTTGTGGAATGAAGTGCTTTATAAACCTAATAATGGCTGAGGTGGTCACCTGAATAGGTTGAGGCCAAATTTAGGAGCCAGCTTGGAATGGCAATAGAACTAGACTCTGGAACTGTATTTCAGCAGCTGCTTTTGAGCAGCAGAACTGAGAGAAAAGAAAAAGATTCTTTGATAACAAGAGCTGGAATTAACTCTCTTCCTGGCTCAGAAAACAGTATTTGGTGAAAAACCAACTTGGAAAAGCAACAATTCACAGGACTTAAATTTACCTACAGATTCTGCTACTGCTGTGGATATGAATCTACAACTCACCAACATTGACTTCAGTTTTAGAATCTTAATACTTCAAAGATTCTAAAGAAGCTTTAACTGCCTAACCTTAATTCTCCCTGTCTGTACCAAACAGTCCCTCTTTGAAACATATTACCTGCGTTTGATATACTGTTTTTGCTAGTTTTTCTTGGGGTTAATAGATAATACAATTATTTCTTTCATTCAAAAAGAAATGGAGATTGGCCACTTAATTTTCAGTGAATCATGTTTTAATTGTGTAATGGTTCCAGTTAATGGTAAAATTGGACAGGTCTGACCCCTGATTGAAACTTGGCTTGATAAATCATATGGTTAATTTGTGCAGTTATCTGCTGTAATGTTAGTCACTGAAACATGTTCTTTAGAGACGAGATGTAGGATCATTACATAAAAGAGAAGAATAAAAAACAAAGCTATAAATGATGATAAGAAATATCCGAACACAAACAGCGTAATAAAGTTTCAACCGAATCCCCAACACCATCCCTTGACAGACAATTACAGAGAAATTCACTCCAGTATCTTGAGTTTTTTTCCTTAACTGACTCCTCCCAATTTATTTTCCTCATACTACAAAGACAGTTTTATAATTTTTTCAACACCACTGGCATGAACCTTTCACAATTCTGATGGCCTAAACTTTTCACAGCTTGAAGATTTTTATCTAAAATCTCTGGGTTTGGAAGCTTCACAAATAAAAACACTTTGCCTAGGGTGACTTATTCCTCTGAAGTAAAATTTTGATTCTCCTGCTCAGAAAAACTGTTCTCCTTTCTGAACTGAACTCCTGATTCTTCTGAACTGAACTCAGAGTCAGAATGGTTTATTGTTAACTCAGCAATATAAACATTTCATCCATTAACACTAGAGGAGTTCTCCTTAGCACTTTGACTGCAGTTACATGCTTCCTTGGAATTCATGCACTTAGGCCCCTATTCCAAATGACTTTCTGACATGTTCAAAAAAATTCTTCACAGAACTGACCCACATCCATTTGCTTCTATTTTAAAGTCAAAATTCCGAACAATAATATACTCTAACTTTTCATCAATTGAAGTGCTATAGCTGCATGCAAAAATGAAATAGAAATATTGGGTGTGACCGAGAGAGAGTAGATTCCCCTTCTCACTTAGTCATAGCGTATACATCCATCCTTTGATGTGGTGCTTGACCTAAATGCAGTAAAATATGATGGGTCAGGTCAAGGCGATGTAGTTGCTGAGGTAAAAGGGCATTTGATTTTTATGCAGAGAAGCCATTGACTAATGAACTGAGATGGGCAAAATTACAGTCACTTGGAGAAAAGCTAGCCATCACTGATGGGAGTGGTTAAAAAAGGGAGTGCAAATGAAAGCCAGAGCTGTATCTAAAATGAACAACCTCTTAAACCTTCAATAACATCACAGCAATAATATACAAATAATGGTAGGGCATTCGGTTGTGTTGTAGAACTGAGGGACCTAGGGGTGCAGGTACATAATTCTCTGAAGTTTGCATCACATACAGACAGGATGGTTAAAAAAGCATTTGGCATGCTTGCATTCATTGTTCAGTCCTTTGAGTATAGGAATTAGGAAGTCAATTTGAGGTTGTACAGGACATTGATGAGGCCTGTTCTGGGATACTGTGTCCAATTCTAGTCATTCAGTTATAGGAAGGATATTATCAAGCTGGAGAGGGTTCAGAAGAGATTTACCAGGATGTTGCCGGGTATGGAAGCCCAGATATGCTGGGACTTCTTTCACTGGAACGTAGGAGGTTGAGGGATAACCTGATAGAGGTTTATAAAATAATAAAAGAGGTGTAGATAAAGTTAATTTTCCCTAGGATGGGAGATTTCAAGGCTAGGGGGCACATTTTTAAGGTGAGAGGACAGAAATTAAAAAAAAAAGGCAAATCTTTTACGCTTTTTTTGTTGATTTGTGTGAGGAATGAATTTCCTGAGGAATTGTTGGATGCGGGTACAATTACAACACTTTAAAGACATTTGGATAAGTACATGGGTAGGAAAGGTTTGGAGGGATATGGGCCAAGAGCAGGCAGGTGGGACTAGTTCAGTTTGGGATTAGTTTCGGCATGGATTGGTTGGACCAAAGGGTCTGTTCCCGTGGCGATATGACTCTATGCTCTATCTAATTCTACGTGCTGAATAGTAACCTTGAAATACAGTATAGCAGTATTTATGTTGAACTGATTGAACGTTATTCAAATTCACTCTCAAAAAAGCCCCGAAGGCTGTGTTTCAGTGGATTTTAACATTATAGAGCCCAAGAATGAACAAAGCTGTAATTAGCACTTTTCATTGCTTCCTTTAGCTTGCCCTGAGTTTATTTTGAAGTTGAATTTAAAACAAAATTAATTAAAACAAGACAGCCAGAGACATCCGATTTAAATCATATTTAAGATTTTATTTGCTCTCTCTCACTGAGTGAGTCAGAGGCAATATTCATACAGCAATAGAGTGAAAGGCCACTTAACTGAGGCACTAGATATCAACAGAATTGGAGGTAGGAATTATTTTCTGTCCCTGATATGGCTGAGGTAGACTGTGAGAGTGGAAAACAATGGCAATCTACCATTCATAACTAAGAATTGTCCTGGAAACAACTCAGGAAGAAATATCAACCGACAATGATCCAGTTGACAGGCAAAACCCGCACACCTTAATCAATCTGCTTTCTTTAACAGACAAGTTGTTTTGCATGACAAATGAGAAGATGTTTCTTTTCAGTGTGCATGTACATAGAGGGGCCTTTGTGGCGCAGTGGTAATGTCCCTGTCTCTGAATCAGGAAGAGAGATAATAGGAACCGCAGATGCTGGAGAATCCGAGATAACAAGGTGTGGAACTGGATGAACACAGCAGGCCGAGCAGCATCATAGGAGCAGGAAAGCCTGGGTTCAAGACTCTGCTGCTCCAGAGGTGTGTAACAGCATGTTTGAACAGGTTCATTATAAAATCTCTACATGTACCAGCAAATGTAATTGAGCCAGAAACTTCAGTCACAGTGTCACCTTCAAACAGATCCAGGTTAGGTCAACTTCAAATAAACCCCAACAATATGCTGCAGAAATACAACAAGTAAATTATCTTTGCACTTCCAACATCACTGTGGGTTCAGTGAAAGTGATGCCCAGTTTGTGCTGTTCCTAATGGAAACTAGGACTTGGGTTCAGACTGTTTCATGAGAGTGAGACTTGCTAGCTGGTCTGCATTTAATGTCAAGCATGTTTTTCTCTCTTGTTGGTTCCCTCACCACCTGCTCCTGTCCCAGTCTAGCAGCTATGTCCTTTAGGACCCGACCAGCTCGATCAGTAGTACTGCTGCCAAGCCACTGTTGGTGGCGGAAATTGAAATCACCCACCCAGAGAAAATTTTGTGCCCTTGCCATCATCAGTGCTTCCTCTAAGTGTTGTTCAACATGGAGGAGTACCGATTCATCAACTGAGACCATAAGACATAGGAGTGGAAGTAAGGCCATTCGGCCCACCTAGTCCACTCTGCCATTTAATCATGGCTGATGGGCATTTCAACTCCACTTACCCGCACTCTGAGGGAGGACAGTAAGTGGTAATCGGCAGGAGGTTTCCCTGCCCATGTTTAACCTGAAGCCATGAGACTTCATGGGGTCCAGAGCCAATGTTGAGGACTCCCAGAGCAACTCCCTCCTGACTCTATACCATTGTGCCGCCACCTCTGCTGGGTCTGTCCTGCTGGTGGGACAGGACATTTCCAGGGATGGTGATGGTGGTGTCTGGGACGTTATCGGTAAGGTATGAATTCAAGAGAATGTCATGCTGTTGCTTGACTAGTCTGTGATAGAGCTCTCCCAATGTTGCCTTTATATTAACCAATGATTTCACTCTTACTGAGTAAGCTTTATATTGATAATAAACCAATAATTCTGTTTATTATGAAACTGGTTGGTCAATCTTGTTAAACCAGAAATAGATTAGGTATTTAATTGGTCATCTTGGTAACCGGAGATAGTATTTTTATTAAGGCATGCATTTCCAGGATGCAAAACTGAGGCCAGTTATTCACGTGAGTATAGAATTTCATGGTTGAAAAGAAGGGTCAACTTTTATGCTCAATATTTGTTGAAGTCTGATTTTTTTTGTGCTAAGATCTTGGGTGGTCTCCAACTCTGGATCGATTTATACACTGTGATCTACGGTATTGATAAAACAAAGTGTGAAGAACATCATATATTTCTCCAAATTTTTCCTAATGGATGTGAATGAAATGAACGTGCCTGTTTCTCAAATTTGTCACCTTATAAGCAGCCTATTTGCTATCATTGTCAATATGTCCTTATTGTTGTTAATTACTGTCCAAAATATAACAGTATATAGTGTTGTAGAGGTTAGTCGCTGTCATTACTCAGTTAGCAGGTTCATTTATTTATCCAAACGGGAGGCTGGAAGAACACAGCAAGCCAGGTAGCATCTGGAGGAAAGGAGAAGTCAACGTTTCAGGTATTACTCTCCTTCAGGACTGGATTTTGGGTAGGGGGAGCTGCAGATAAAGCGAAGGGGGAGGAGTGTAGCAAAATGGTGGTGATAGCTGGAGACTGGGTAGTATGTATGACTTGGTTGGTTGGTGGGAGGGATGAATCCTGTTGGTGGCTGTTGAAGGAAGGGTCAGAAGGTGGAATGGAAGGGAGGAAGTGGGGCTGGAAAGGGATCAATGGGTGGGAAGGTTATTTGAAATTGGAGAACTCAATGTCAAGTCCTCCAGGCTGTAGGGAGCCCAGGTGGAACTCCAACCCGCCAGGTACCTTCCCCTGTAACTGTAAAAGATGCAACACCTGCTCACACACCACCTCCCTCACCTCCATCCAGGACCCTAACCAGTCCTTCCAGGTGAGACAGAGCTTCACCTGTATCTCCTCCAACCTAGTCTATTGTATCCAGTGCTCCCAATGTGGTCTTCTCTACATCTGTGAGACCAAACAAAGACTAGGTGATCGTTTCGCCGAGTATCTTCACTTGGCTTGTAACTCCCAGCCTAACTTTTCAGTCACTACCCAATTCAACTCCCCTCCCCCAATTCCCCCTCCGACATGTCCATCCTCTGCCTCCTCCACTGATGCAGTGACTCAGAAGGCAAATTTGAAGAGCAACACCTTATCTTGCGCTTGGCACCCCACAGCCTGGAGGACTCAACATTGAGTTCTCGAATTTCAAATAACCAGCCCACCCATCCTCCAGCCCCCTTTCCAGCCCCACCTCCTCCCTTTCATTCCACCTTCTGAACGTCCCTTCTAGCCACCAACCAGATTCATCCGTCCCATCGACCAACCAGGTCATACCTACAACCAGTGTCCGCGTATCACCACCATTCTGCTACCCCCTCCCCCCTTCCCTTTATCTGCAGCTTCCTCTACCCCAAAATCCAGTCCTGAAGAAGGGTAATACCCAAAACGTTGACTTCTTTTTTCCTCCAGATGATGCGTAGCTTGCTGTATTCTTCCAGCCTCCTGTTTGTCTACCTTGGATTCCAGCATCTGCAGTATTTTTGTATCTCGCTTATTTATCCACAATGTTTGTGCTTGTGTTTTTACTCCTGAGGAAATCTTTCACTAGAGGTGACCAGGCCTAATTTCCCTGGAGCAAAATCCTAAAGCTAAAGCTAAATGGAATTTAAAAACCCAACTCGAGTTTCAGTTGTAACTTGCTCATGACCAAGCCCATGGTCTGAATTTCACTAAAAAGTAAATGTTTTATCTTCTTGCACAACATAGTGCAGACTACATTCTGATCAATGAAAACAGTACACTTTAATTGAAAGAAATACAACTAAATATCTGTTTTACCCAAAGAATATTTTAACCAGATGGAGGGAAGAGAGGAGCTGAAGAGAGAATGTTGCCTCTCCAACACTGACATGGTCTGAGGTCCTGGGGATATTTGCACATTGTGGAAGGTGATGGGAGTGTGGAGCTAATGAGGGGGAGCTTCTCCCTTTTCCCCTTTTTAAGGCTCTCATCTATTATCTTTTCCAACTGCTCCCTGTTATCACCTCTTCTCCATTAATGTTCTATGTCTGCATTATGCTCACCTCTGAACAGCAATGAGGGTTTTTGAGTGGGGTGTCAAGCCTAGTGTAGAAACCAGTTATACGCTATTCATTGTGTATCCTTTCTATTTCCTCTGTGTATCTGGCGAAAGAGAACAAGAAAAAGCAGAAATACCACCTTATTTTACCCAGAAATACATTTGTATTCAACAAATAGTGACTTATAGTGATTCAGTGTTCAAAGATTGTTAACATACAACAATACAAACATTTGAATTTGAACATTACAAAAATACCAGCAAAACTTTAGACAAACCATTGAGATTGAATATTTCAAAAAGTATAGTATACAATAAGTGGAGATAGAGCTCAGAGAGAGAACAGCAGTCAGACAGATAAAGGAATGGATGACGTTAGCCAGGAAGAAAGAGAAGCTGCTAAGAGGGACTATTATTTGATGCAAATGAGTTAGCTGTGATGAAAGCAGCCCATTGATGACAAAGTCTAATGTGTGGGGGTGGGTAAAGGGCATGGGGAAGGTGCTCAGGCCCTAAAATTATTGAGCTTAATGTTGAGTCCTGGAACTATAGAAATGATAATGCACAGAGTGGGGGAGTATGTTGTTTGGCCCATTTTGTCCATGCTGACCCAAACATGCTCAGAAGCCCTTTCTAATTCTATCTTCCTGCTCATGGCCCACAGTCCTGCAGCTTACAGCACTTAAGGTGCTGATCCAGGTACCTTTTGAAAGAGATTAGGGTCCCAGCCTCTACCACAAACCCAAGCAGCCAGTTCCAGACACCACCACACTCTGTGTCCTCATGTCCCTTCCAATCCTTTTGCTGCTTAGCTTGAATTTATGACCCCTGGTTTTTGAACTGTCTGCTAAGGGAAACAGGCTACTCCTGTCTATTCTATTTCTACCCCTCACCATTTTATCTACCTCAGTTATGTTACCCCTCAGCCTTCTCTGTTCCAAGGAAAACCACCCAACCTCTCCAATCTCTCTTCGCAGCTACAATTCTCCAGCTCTGGCAACATTCTACATTTGAATAAGTAATACTTGAAACAACTTTCCATTCGCAAGGACATCTGTTGACTTTTATTCTTTGTTTCCTGTTACTGAACCAACTTTGGATCCATTTTAACACATTACCCTGTATCCCATGGGCTTTTACTCTTTTGATCAGTCTGCCATGTGGGACCTTGTCAAATACCTTGCTAATATCCATGTAGACAACATTCACCAGACTACTGTCAACAATCCTCTTTGTCACTTCCTCAAAGAATTCAATCAAACTTGAATGACATGACCTTCCTTGACAAAGCCATACTGACAATCCTGACTATTCTGTGCCTTTCTCAGTGACATGTTATCCAATCTCTCAGGATTGATTCTAATAATTTGCCAACTACTGAAGTAAGACTAACTGACCTACAATTGTTTGTCATTTCCTTTGTACCCTTTTAACAATGGAATCACATCTGCATTCCTCCAGTCCTCCTGCACCTTACCTGTGTGTAGTGAAAATTGAAAAATAATCCTCGGAGCATCCTCCCAACCTCCTTCAACGTACAGTGGAACAATTCAACCAGTCCTGGCGACTTATCCACTTTCAAGGATTCCAACTTCTCTAACACTTCTACACTAGTATGATCAATATGTTCAATATTTCACACTGCTCCTCTTGGATTATTATGTCTGCATCACCCATTTTCTTTGTGAATACTGAGATAAAAAAAGTCATTTAAAATTCTTTCCATAGCCTCTGCATCTTCACACAAATTCCCTTCTTCATCCATGACAGGTCCCACTTTTTCCTTAGCTATCCTTTTGCTCTTCTTTATATACTGGTAAAATATCTTTTGATTTCTTTTATCCTGACGACTAATATTGTTTTCATGCCGTCTTTTTGATTTCCTTTTTTTTTAATACTCCTCAAGGCTATCTGAGTGTTAAGTTTTTGTGACTATCATAAGCTTTCTTTTTCTGTTGAATCTTCCCCTGTATTTTTCTAGACAACCATGGGGGTTGGCAGCACCATTCTTATTTTTGGAGGGGACATGTCTACTTCCTTGCCCTAAGGATCTCACTAGCTAGTGTCTCCATTTGGCTGACCACAAATTTATTCTTTAGCAGTCCTGTCCAGTCCACCTCAGCCAAATCACTTCTCAGTTTTGTAAAATTTGCCTTCCCCCCATTAAAGACTTTTACTCCTGATTGTTCTCCATCCTTTTCCATAATAATACTAAATCTAACCAAATTGTGGTGACTATCCCCAATATGGTCACGCACCGTCATTTTATCCACTTGTCCATCTTCATTTCCCAAAACTAAATTCAGAATTGTGTCTCCTCTCATTGGGCTTGTCAAGCATTGTTTAAATAAAAATCCTGGTAACAGTACATGAATTTTTCACCCTCAATGCCCCTTATATTGTTTGAAATCCAGTTGGTACTGGCATAGTTAAAATCTCCGACTATTGTTGCCTCCTACAGGCAGAAATTTGCCTTCACGTATGTTCTTCCATCTTCCTGTGACTATTTGGAGGTCTGTTGTATAGTCCTAATAGTGTGACTGCCCCTTGTTAATTTCTGAACTCAACCCAAAGCCTCATTTGTTAACCCATTTAGTATATCACAATTTCTCACAACTGTGATTAATTCTTTAATCAATAATCCTACCATCTCCATCCTTTATTTTGTCTCCCACTCTATCATCTCTGAAAATTCCATATCCAGAGCTGCCAGTTTTGCCCCTTTAGCGAGGTCTGTCATAGTAATGACATCATGCTGCCATGTATCTGTCTGAGTCGTTAGTTCATCTGCTTTGTGTGTAATACTCCTTGCATTGAAATATAAGCAGATCAACCCTGTCAAATTCCTTTGCTGAATGCACTTTAATCCTCATTTCTCCTGTCTTTCTGAGTCACTAACTAATGTTCTACCTCCCATTTCCTGGCCTAAACCTGACCCAGCTACACCTTCACTTTGATTCCCATACCTCTAGGATACCAGTTTAAAACCACACCAGTGGAACTAACAAAAGCACCCATGAGGAGATTTGCGCCAGCTCTGCCCAGGCACAACATGTCTGGTTTGTAGAGATCCCACCTTCCTCAGAAACAGTCCCAATGTCTCAAAAATCTAAACCCTTTCCTGCTACACCATTTCTCCTGGCACACATTCATCTGATCTATCCTTTTATTCCTGCTCTTGCTAGCATGTAGCACTGGGAGTAATCCTGAGATTACTACATTTGAGGTCCTGCACTTTAATGTATCTCCTAAATTCCTATATTCAGCTTTCAGATCCTCATCCTTTGTTCACCTATGTGTACCATGACCACTCGCTGTTCACCCTCCTGCTCCAGAATGTCTTGCAGCTGCTCCATTGCATTCCTGACCATGGAGGCAACACACTATCCTGGATTCATGTCTGCAGCCACAGTGGCACCTGTCTGTTCCCCTTACTGTTGAAGTCCATATCACTGAAGCCCTGCTGCTCATTTTCCTCCCCTTCTGTGCAGCAGAGCCACCCATGGTGTCATGTACTTGGCTGATGCTGCTTTCCTTTGAGGCCATCCCCCGAACAGTATCCAAAATGGTAAATCTCCTTGAGAGGGTGATGACCACAGGTGCCTCCTGCACTCCCTTCCTGGGCTATTTACTTGGTCTTACGGTCACCCATTCCCTTTCTGCCTGTGTAATCCTCACCTATAGTGTGAGCACTTCACTAAACGTACTATCCACAACATTCTTAGCATCACGGGTGTACTTCAGTGAGTCCTCCTGCAGCTCTAGCTCTGAAAAACAGGTAGCTAGTTGCTGCAGCTGGACACATTTCCTGCACACGTAGTCATCAGGGACACTGGAAGTGTCCCTTATTTCCCACATAAGAGGAGCACACCACAGGTCTGAGGTCTCCTGTTCTGTTTAGATTAAGCTAGTTATTTCCTTTAAGAGAATTTCATTATGCTAGGATCCTTCCTTCAATTCAAACACCTTTATTATAATCTAAAGTCTCTACCTCTATTTGTGCTAATACTTTATGCTTCAAAAACTGTATGAAAGTACCAACTGGCTGTTTCCATTATCACTTTCAGAGCTGCACCGACTAAGAATGAGCACTGCGCTCAGTCTTTCAGCTTCATCGACTCTCTGACTAAATCACTTAACTCCTGATTTTCACCCAACTCCAAAGCACTCTCATTTAACAAAGCAGCTCTCACAGGAAGTCTGCAGGAGGAAGCAAGCGGGCAATTGCAGAAGGTGTTACACCTACTGTCTCTTCACCCTCCAAGGCCCCAAATACTCCTTCCAGGAGGAGCAGTGATTTACCTGCACTTCACTAAATTCACTGCTCACAATGTAGTCTCTACTACACTAGGGAGACGAAACTCAGACTGGGTGACCACTTTGCAGATTGCCCACGTTCTGTTCGCAAAAATGAACCCAAGCTTCCAGTTGCCTGCTACTTCAACAAACCACCATGTTCCCATGCCAACCGAAATGTTGCAAGTTTGAAGAACAAGAGTTCATTTTATATGTGGGGATCCTGCAGCCTCAGGACTTAACATCGGGTTCAATAACTTTAGAACCTGAACAACTCCTTCCATGTCCTCAACACACCCCCACACCCCTGGACTAGTCATCACATGAATACTTTCATCACAGCCAACCCATTGTCCCCAGTAGCAGCCTGTCTTTCTGCCCAGCTTACTATTACCAATTCCTTTGTCTGACCCACTGATGTTCTGTCTCTGTCTGGACTCCATCTCCACCTATTGTTTCCCCCCACCCCCTCACATCCCGTCTCCACCCCTCACCAATCTTCGGCATATATAACCAACCTTTTCCTAGCTATTATTAGTTCTGCAGAAGGTCACTGGACCTGAAATGTTAACACTGCTTTCTCTGCACTGATCCTGCCAGACCTGCTGAGTTTCTCCAGCAATTTCTGTTTATGCTTCAGATTTGTAGCATCCACAGTTCTTTGGTTTTTGTCAGGATTGGGGGAATTGTCCACTGTCAATCCTGAAGGGGTTTACAGGTCACTGTCAATAGTTCCTCATCTTTTATTTGTAATGATTTTTTGTTGTATTTTTGTTAAAAATTACTGCAGAAGTTTATGATGCTTCACTGCAACAGTGAAAGGAATGACGCTAGATTCACAGATATTGGTTGTGCTGCCACAGGGACCTCAGTACAGTTTATATTATAAAAATACTATGATTCAGTCAAAGGTATATGTTAAGGGATCATGTTCAAGAGAGAGCAAGAATAGAAGATAAGTCTTGAATTCAAAAGTGATAACAAGGTGTGGAGCTGGATGAACACAGCAGGCCAGGCAGCATCAGAGGAGCAGGAAAGCTGACGTTTTGGGTCGGGACCCTTCTTCAGAAATGGCCATTTCTGGAGAAGGATCCAGACCGGAAACATTACCTTTCCTGCCCCTCTGATGCTGCCTGGCCTGTTGTGTTCATCCAGCTCCACACCTTGTTATCTCAGACTCCAGCATCGGCAGTTCAACAGTGATGCAGCTGAAATCGGGATGTGCATTAAAATGAATAGTTCACATTTCTCATTACTATTCCTTCCTTTGATGTGTGGACGCCATTATCAAGATGGTCAGATAGACCCAGCTGTCTGCTGAGAGCCTCATCAATTTTCTGAGAAGCTGGTGCGAAAGTCTAGCTGAAATAATGCAAGACAGCATTCTTTGGGGAGAATCCGGCAGTGACCTGATCTGAATGTTTCAGTTTCCAGATGCTTTTATGCTGCAGAAGGTAAAATAATTAAGAATATAGTTGTCAATCCCAGAGTGTGACAAAATGTAGTAATTTGATTCCTTCCTTTTATGGAATCTTGTTTAACACTGTTTTAACTGTTTTTCTTGTTTATAACCTGAGCTTCCTTACTGTTTACAAAAATCAAGCAGCCTAATAATTCTGGCCTCCCCCTGCTGAGTTTGTGTTCTAACTGCTGTTGCAGACAGGCACATGCAGGGATATGAATATTCATTTCAAATCACAAGGGAGAGAATACTAATAGGTTGAACTACAGCACAAATAGCTTTAGGGTAGTGTGTATCAATGATATAATAGGAAATAAAAGCTAAAAACCGCGGACGCTGGAGATCTGAAATGGAAACAGAGAGTGTTGGAAAAACTCAGCAGGTCGAGCAGCATCTGAGAGAGAAACAGAGTTAACATTTCAAGTTTGGTCTGACTCTTCTTCACATTCACTGACACTCACTTCCAGGTGCAACTGACTCCACTAAGCCTGAAAAGGTCTTTTGCAAACCCAAACTTGAAGAATTTAGTAGTTTCAAAAAGCCTAGTTCCTGCAAGTTGGTATATAATACATCTGATTCAATATGTTGCCTTTTGTGGATCGGTGTTGTCCAGGGGGGAAAAGCACCTTTGTAGTTTAATTTGTACCCCAGTACAGGAGAACCTCTGGCTGAGGATTTCAAAAGATCAACACCAGAAACAGTGAGTAGATTTAGCCATAGGGTTTCTGCAGGTACCTACAGAAATGACAAGATTAAGGGAAATTAATACTCATTATATCTTACAGGCTGCAATTCCTATGTTGAATTGTGATTTCCTTGTCTGACCTGGACAATGCTCCCCAGTGGATAATGTTGGATTTATTGGTGCCACAAAGTGCTGTTGAAATTGGACTGAATACAGTTCTCTCCTGTCCAGAAGAGATGATGATACCAGAAATGCATGGATACATCTATAAGGAAAGGGCTGAGTGGTGGTGTCTCCCTCCTCTTGAAATAAGAAGGTTGAGATGTGATATAATCCAGGTCTTTAAAATGAAGAAAGGTTTTGATAGAGAGGATGAGGAAAGAATGTTTCCTCATATAGTGAGGGAGAGCAGAACTAATATAAGATAATCAACAAGAAACCCAGTAGGGAATTGTGAAGAAACTGCTTCACTCAAACAGAGATGAGAATGCAGCAAATAGTATTAATTAACTTATGGGGAAGCTAGACAAGAAGTTGAAAGTGAAGGGAAAAGAGGGTTACAATAATAGATTTAGATGAGGAAAGATGGGAAGAAGCTTGACTGGAGCATAAAGATGGATTTGTTGAGCCAAATAACCTGTTTCTGTGACTTGTATCCTATGCAATACCATGTAACTGTGGGAGTATTGGCAAGCAGTGAGAGCATGGAACACATCCTTGGTTCCTCAATGACTTCAATATTGAAAAGTGTTAACCCACTTATAGAGTCATAGAGATGTACAGCACGGAAACAGACCCTTCAGTCCAACTCGTCCATGCCAACCAGATATCCAAAATAAATCTAGTCCCATTTGCCAGCATTTGACCCATATCCCTCTAAACCCTTCCTATTCATATACTCATCCAGATGCCTTTTAAATGTTGTAATTGTACCAGCCTCCACCACTTCCTCTGGCAGTTTATTCCATAGACACACCCCCCACTGTGTGAAGAAGTTTCTGCTTAGGTTCCTTTTAAATCTTTCCTCTGTCACCTCTAGTTTTGGACTTCCCCACCCTGGGGGAAAGACCTTGTCTATTTACCCTATCCATGCCCCTCATGATATTACTATCCTTGAGGACCTCCTTCTTAAATTTCTGCCTAACTTTGTATATTCATGTCCTGCTGGTCCCTCTTTACTTTGAGAATATTCTGCACCCTCTCCAAGATATTCTTGATACTTCCTGTGGATTATTCAAATAATTTAGCAAACTTCAGAAAGATCTTTTCACTGTGTAACTGGAATTATTCAGAATATGGAGATTAATTTTTATCTCGTCATTTCCCAGATTTCACTGGACTTTGGGAGTTGGTGGAACCCATGTTATCAAATAAAGTGAACTGCCTCCTCTTTGAATTTTCATTGGATCTTGAGAAAAGCAGCTAGAGCTTCTGCTGGAACTGGGTGGATATAACGCCAAATTAGGCTCCAAAGACATTGACAGGACATCGGTGGCATTTTCAAACCTGTGTACATGCTGTGAGGGGCTCCTCAAGCCACCCAGAAACTATGGGTGGTATAAAACTGGAGAAGAATGCTTAGTTGCAGTCAAGGGATGCTGGAAGTTAGTCTTGTTTATTTTCATTTTGACAGTTTCCAATATTTGTCATCTTTGTTGTTGCTGTTGGAATTTTTACAGGTTTACCAGATGGATTCCTGGAATAGCAGAGCCAGCCTATGAAGCGAGACAGGATTGGTCGGAACTATTTTCACTGGCGTTTAGAGAAACTGGGTGGGAGGGATGGATCACATATTAACCTATAAAATTCTAACAGGATTAGACAGGGTAAACACAGGAAGGATGTTCCCAATAACCAGAGAGTCCAGAACCACAGGGTCACGGTCTAAGGAAACGGAGTAGGACATTTATGACTGAAATGAGGAGAAATGTCTACACCTAGAGAATGGTGAGCCCGTGGAATTCTCTGCCACAGAAAGCAGTTGAAGGTAAAATGTTTTAAGGAGGGAATTAGATATAATTCTTAGGGCTAAAGGGATCGATAGGAACGGAGGAGGAAAAAGTAGGTCCAGGGCACTGAGTTGGATGATTAGCCATGAGCGTATTGACTGGCAGAGCAGGTTTGAAGGGGTGATTGGCCAACTCCTGATCCTATTTTCTATGTTTTTATGTTTAATTGTAATAATTTTGCTGCCACTTCCTGGCACTTCTGGTCCTCTCTTTTGACAGGCTGCAGTCCTCCATTGACCCCTACCCACTCTCCCAACCATTGAGCTGCCAAAGACACTGTGATTATGGCTGGCAGCTCCCAGATTCCACATGAGTGTAACCCGATCACAGGGATCGATTGGTTTATGCTGATGGAGCAGCTCAAGACCCACTTGATCTACACTCAGCAGGACCATCATCCTGCTGATCCTATTCACTTGGGTGGGAATCCAGCTGAGACTGATGGTATAAAAAAAGCCCTCTCCCTCTACAAGCTGCCTGCAATACGCTTAAACCAGGATTTTGGGTAGGTAGGACTTAACAGCACACTGTCCGAGTGGGAAACTACAGCAACACATGATCTGAAATAGCAAAGCTGCATTTACACTGTCTGTCCTGAAGCTGTGGGTTTAAGCTCTCAGTCTTTCATATGAAGATTGCACGATGGTAACACATGTGTCCCTATCCCTCACCAACTGATAAACTGCCCCTCCACACTCAAACTCACTCCCACTTGCGTCTAATTCCAGGACCGAACAGATACCACTTGGGACTTAACTACCTATGAATGGAGCAAGTGGCTGGCTGAAGCACTGAGCTGTGAAATGCCACCTCAAAGGTTTGGAACTGCATTTGAACTTCGACTAACATCTACATATTGTTTGCTGCTTTAAAGTATTCATTTTAATTTTGTCTGATTTCATTGTTGTTTTACTGTGCTGTTAAGATAAATCCATTTCTTTCACCAGAAATGGGATGAAATATGTTTTTTTAAACAAAACTTATTCACTGGATTTGGATGTCATTGGCAGCTATGCATTTGCTTGACCCTGATCTTGAGTATCATCACAGTGCAGTTAAGAATCAACAATAGATTTCCTTCCCTAAAGGGTGTTAGTGAACCTGATAGGTTATTTACATCAGTTGATCGTTAAAACATAACTTTGTTAATTCCAGTGTTTTTTTTTTTAATGAACTGAATTTTCCTCTACCTTACATTTATAGGATCTGAACCCATACCCCTCAGAACTTTAGAGATCACTGGATGCCGAGTCCAGTGATATTACCACTACACCACAAACTCTTTCAGGCAGCTTATTTGTTTCCCCAGTGTCCATTTATGTTTTCCATGTTTCCTACTGCAAGAAAGTGTGACTAAGTAGGTAGCAGTATATTTTTGGTAGTACAGACTGGTTGGGTCAAGGGCCACTTCTGTACTGTATGCTTCAATGGTTCTAAGTGACCTCCATGCTCTGGAAAGAGGTGCACTAAATGGATTTGTATAAAGTGACCAGTGTAACTTTTCCTGTCATTCATGACTTTTGAGTGATAAATGGACGCAGACTACAGAAAGTAAGTGTTTTGACTATTTCAACTGTCTCATCATATGCCATAATAATTACACTAATTTTGACTGTTCTCTGTACATATTTCACAGAAAAAGAAATTATTCAACCCCCTTTCAGAGAGTATCACCCTAGCACACGCCAAGTACATGCTGTGAATATGAGATAAGGAGGAGTCCTATACTGTATCGAATGAGCACTGGTCATTTCTCAGCGTGGGGTGCAGAAGATGGTCAAGTTCTTTATTATATGCAGGTACAATAGATATTGGCAGCGAAAATAATATTCAACTTAGTTATTCTTTGTAACAGTCAGGTCCTTTGAACTGAACTACATTGCCTGGGGACAAACTGTCAAAAGTACAAGTATAGCAGGCCAAAATAGAGATGAAAGGTACTGCAGATGCTGGAGAAACCGAGATAACAAGCATGGGGCTGGATGAACACAGCTGGTCAAGCAGCA
>JAHRHZ010000210.1:676341-757610 GCA_024137785.1 Ginglymostoma cirratum | reverse complement strand
GGCCAAAATAGAGTCTGATTTGAAAGACTGGCAGCATGACTGGTTTCATGAAGCAAAGTGTTTTTTTTTCTCAGGAAGGTGATTACAAACTTTGAAGTAAGTTTGTTTAGGAATGCATTGCTAATGTAAACAGCCCCTATTCCAAATCACGTCCTGCCAAGGAGGTGAAGCCAGAGCTTTAGGGTGCTTTGAGGCACTGCTTGTACTCTCCAGAATTTCAGAACAAAGTCATGTTGTGTTTCTGGAAGTCTTTCCTGTTTTAGAAAAGTATGATCATTTAGTTTGAAGTGGAAAGCATTTTCAACTTGCAATGCATCTGTGTTCCAAACTGATTAATTTTTGAAAGTATGTATTTTGGTTAGAATAGCTGGTTCTTCCCCTTCTTCCTGCTCCATTTCTCTCATATGAAAGTATTGCATCTCTCAAATCTGTGTCCATCTTTTTAAGAGCACCATGGTTTCCTTTATTCACACATGGGATATAGTTGTCACTGGCTGGCCAGCATTTCTTGCCCGTCCCTATTTGTCTTTGAGAAGATGATGGTGAGCTGCCTTCTTGAACCACTGCAGTCCATAGGTGGACACACAATGCCCTTAAGGGGGGAGTTCCAGGATTTTGACTACGTGACACTGAAGGAATGGTGATATATTTTCAGGTCAGGATGATGAGTGGCTTGGAAGGTAACTTGCAGGTGGGGGTGTTCCCATTGTATCAGCTGTCTTGTCTGCCTAGATCATAGTGTTTGTGGGTTTTGAAGGTGCTGTCTAAGGAACTTGGGCAGATGTCTGCAGTGTAACTTGTAGATAGCACACATTGCTGTGACTAAGTGTTGGTGGTGGAGTGAGTGGATGTTTGTAGATGCGGTGTCATGTAGACTGATGAGGTGGTAATTGTTTGGGTTTGATTTGTCCTGCTTTTTGTGTAGAAAAGATGCATGGGCAATTTTCCATATTGTTGGGTAGATTCCAGTGTTGTAACTGTACTGGAAGAACTTGGCTAGGGGAGCAGCAAGTTCTGGAGCATAAGTCATCAGTACTTTAGTTAGAAAATTGTCAGGGCCCATAGCCTTTCAGTATCCAATGCCTCCAACTGTTTCTTGATATGGTGGGAAGTGAATCAAATCGCCTGAAGAAGACAATTGGCTGCACCAGATTTCACTTTCTAAATTCTTTCTGCAACAAACTAAGTAAAATAAGCATCGTCATCATCATAATGTGGGTGGGGTTGCTAAGTTCAGTCGACTGAATGGCTGGTGTATGATGCAGAATGATGCCAACAGTATGGGTTCAGTTCCTGCACCGGCTGCCATTACCATTAAGGATTCTCAACCTCTTCCCCTCACCTGTGACACGGTGATCTTCAGGTTAAACCACCACCAGCCATGCCCTGGGTGAGGCCATGGCCTAGTGGTATAATTGCTAGGTTATTAATCCTGAAACGGTCCTAATGTTGTGGGTTCCGGGGTTTAAATCCTGCCATGACAGATGGTACATTCAATCAAAATATCTGAAATTAAGAATCTACTGATGACCATGAAGCCATTGTTGATTGTCAGAAAAACCCATCTGGTTCACTAATGCCCTTCAGGGGTTGACTCTCATTTGCCCTGTGAAATGATCCAGCAAGCCATTCATTTGTATCAATCACTACAGAGTCTCAACAAAAAGAAAAGAAACCTAAAAATAACTGTCGACCCTGCAATGTTCTCCAGGATGAACCCAACAAATGTGGTGGCACAGTGGTCGACAATTGGGAGGGAGTTGCCCTGGCATCTTCAACATTGGCTTTGGCACTGATGATGTCTCATGGCTTCAGGTATAACACAGGCAAGGAGACCTCCTGCTGATTTCCATGTATCATTCTCGGCTGATGAATCATTTCTCCTCTATGTTGAACAATACTTGGAGGAAGCACTGAGGATGGCAAGGCTGCAAAATGTACTAAATTCATGGGGGATTTCAAGGTCCAAAACCAAGAGTGGGTCTGCAGCAGCGGTACTACTGATCGAGCTGGTCAGGTCCTAAAGGACATAGCTGCTAGACTGGGTCTGTGGCAGGTGTTGATGGAACCAACAAGAGGGAAAAACATACTTGACCTGATCCTTACCAATCTGCTAGTTGCAAATACATCTGCCCGTGAAAGTATCAACAAAAGTGACTGCCACACAGTCCTTGCACTATCACTGTGCTAGATGGGACAGACTTCTAACAGATACAGCAATTCAAGACGGGGCATCCATCAGATGCTGTGGGCCACCAACAGCAGCAGAACCATATTCCAATACAATCTGCAATCTCATGGCCCGACATATCCCCGATGAACCATTACTATCAAGCCAGGGGATCAATCCTGGTTCAATGGAGAGTGCAGGAGGTCGTGTCAGGAGCAGCACCAGGCATTCCCAAAAATGAGGTGTCAACCTGGTGAGGCTACCAAACAGGACCACTTGCATGCCAAACTGCTTAAAAAGCAAGACACAATTAAGTGAACCCACAATTAATGGATAAGATCAAAGCTCTGCAGTCCTGCAGCACTCTGTTGTCAATGGTGGTAGACAATTAAAAACTCACTGGAGGAGGAGGAGGCTTCACAAATATCCCCACCCTCAATGAGGGAAGAGGCCAGCACATCAGTGCAAAGATAAGGCTGAAGCATTCGCAGCAATGAAGAAGTGTTGAGTGGATGATCCATCTCAGTCTCCTCCAGGGATCCCCAGCATTACAGATACCAGCCTTCAGCCAATTTGATTCACTTCAATTCACGTGATATCAAAAAACAGTTCAAGGCATCGGACACTGCAGAACAACATTCTGGCAGTAGTAGTGAAGACTTGTGCTCCACAAACTGCTGCTCCTGTGACTGGGCTGTACCAGTACATCTACGATACTGACATCTACCCAACAATGTGGAAAATTGCCCAGGTATGCTCAAATCCAACCCAGCCAACTACCACTTCATGAGTCTACTCTTGATCATCAGTAAAGTTATGGAAGGTGGCATCAGCAGTGCTATCAAGCAACACTTGCTCAACAATAACTTGCTCAGTGAAACCCAGTTTGGGTTCCGCCAGGGCCACTCAGTTCCTGAGCTCATAACAGCCTTGATTCAAACATTGACAAAAGAGCTAAAATTCAGAGGCAAATTCAGACTGATAGCCCTTGGTATCAAGGCTGTATTCAGATAAGTGTGGCATGAAGGAGTTCTAGCAAAACTGGAACTAATGGATATTAGGGTGCAAACTCTCTACTCGAGTCATACCTGGCACGTAGGAAGATGGTCGTGGTTGTTGGAAGGCAATCACCTCCATTCCAGGACATCTCTGCAGGAGTTCCTCAGAGTAGTGTCCTAGGCTCAACCATCTTTAGCTGCTTCATCAATGACCTTCCCTCCATCATAAGGTTAGAAGTGGAGATGTTCACTGATGATTGCAATGTTCAGCACTATTTGTGACTCCTCAGATTCTGAAACAGTTCATATTCAAATGCAGCAAGATCTGGACAATATCCAGGCTTGGGCTGGCAAGTGGCAAGTAACATTCATCATAAACAAATGCCAGGCAATGATCATATTCAATAAGTGACAATCTAACCATTACCCCTTGACATTGAATGATGTTACCATTACTGAATCCCCTACCATCAACATCCTTGGAGTTACCATTGACCAGGAATTCAATTGGAATTACCACTTAAACACAGTGGCTACAAGAGAAGGTCAGAAGCTAGGAATACAGTGGCACATAACTCACTTCCTTAAAGCCTGTCCATCATCTACAAGTCAGGAGTGTGTGGTGGAATACTCCCCACTTACCTGGATGGTTGCAGCTCCAACAAAACTCAAGAAGCTTGACACTTTCCAGGACAAAGCGGCTGCTTGATTGACACCACATCCACAAACATCCACTCCCTCCACCACCACTGCTCTCTAGCAGCAGTGAGTATGATTAACAGGGTACACTGCAGAAATTCACCGAAGATCCTACGACAGAACCTTCCAAAGCCGCTCTTCAATCTAGAAGGATAAGGGAAGCAGATGCATGGGAACAGCACCTTCTGCAAGTTCCTCTCCAAATCACTCACCATCCTGACTCAGAAATATATCACTGTTCCTTCACTGTCATGGGGTCAAAATCTTGGAATTTCACTTCATGTTGTGCAACAAAGACATGGCGGACAATCTCAGCAGTTTTCTGAAGAAGTCTCTTTCCACAGATGGTGTCGCATCTTCTAGTTTCTTCAGCACTCTTTGTATTTGTTTCAGATTTCCAGTATCTGCAATGTTTTACTTTAATTAAAGACATGCCTCACATAATTACAGTCAGTTGCATTAGTTCCCGCACACTTGGGGCACCACATGCAACCTCATAGCTTTCCTAACTCAGCCTTTGTTTTCGAGAATCTCTCGCTTCCCAAATAACAATTTCAGCACTTGAGCCACATTTGCCAGCAGTCATGTTCCATGCTACCTCCATGTGGTTGCCACTGACAAGGTTCAAGTCTGCGAACCATGTCTCACTGAGATCTCATTGATGGGGTGGAATCCTCAGAGGCTCACCTCTCAGACCCCTTGGAATATCTGGTCAACCCTGGAAACACCAATTCCAAGACAATTGTCCAAATGACCGTTCCTTGCCCTTCCTGTCTTCCTTTTTTCTGACTGTATAATACTTGCAGTAACACGTTCTATGCTTAACAATTTGCTTCAAAACCAGAACTGTTTTAAGATAACAAACAAAAAGCCAGTCCATTTGGGGAGACCCTTGCTTGTTTAACCTTTATATGAATTCTCTGTGTATCTTGATCTGACAAAAAAGCCACTGGCAGAGCAAAACCTCACCAAAGTTAACTTTCTATTTACCATTGCTGCCTTGCTGTTCACTCCCATGGCAACCTCAGGTCACAAGGGCATTTCTTAGAAGCTAATAATGTCAAAATCATGAACTCCATGAACCCTCTATCAGAATATTCACCAGTCAACTGTGTTTTTAAAGAGACAAACCACAAAAAGTATACACATGTTTTTTTCCAGCACATTGGGTCATCATAGTATCAAGGAATAATATTGAATTTATATATTTCAAGAATAAACATTGTTCATGATTCACATAGTGAGGAAATTCTAAACTGAGAAAACATGGTGGAAGTGGGTTATTCTCACAAGAAGGGGTTGAAAGGGATTGATCATTTAGAATTGAAAGGAGATTACAAAAAGTTTCGGAAGACTGACAAGACTGGGTGGCATGGTGGCACAGTGATTCACACCATTGCCTGACAGTGCCAGGGACCTGGGTCCAATTGTAACTTCGGGTGATGGTCTATGTGGAGTTTGCACATTCTCCCCGTGTCTGGGTGGGTTTCCTCCTGCAATCCAAAGATATGCAGGTTAGTGTCCATGGATGTGCGAGCTAGCTGGATTTAGCCATGGTAAATGCGGGGTTACGGAGTTGAGGGCAGTGGGTGGGAAGTAGGTCTAGGTGGAATGCTTTTTGGAGGATGGAACAGACTTGATGGGTCAAATGGCCTGTGTGCACTGTGGAGAATCTATGATTCACTCCGAAGGTTGTGAATCTTTGAAATTCTGTATCCTAAAATTGGTTTGGTTTGATTTGATTTGACTGATTTATTGTCACGTGTATCTAAGTACAGTGAAAAGCTTCGTTTGTGAGCAGTGCAGGCAGATCATAGTAAGCAAAGACATACAGATCATAGGGTAAAAAAAACTTGAGCAAAGTGAAGCATACAGGTTACACCACACAGGACGTGCGCAAGGCAAGAACAATGTTGACAAGATTAATATTATTTGAAGTTAGAGAGCCCATTCATCAGTGTAAATAACAGCAGGGAAGAAGCTGTTCTTGAACCTGCCCATGCGTGTGTTCAAGCTTCTGTATCTTCTGCCTGACGGAAATGGTTGTAGGAGACCATTGCCAGGGTGCGATGGGTCTTTTGATGATGTTGGCAGCCTTTCCTTAGCAACTAGCCGTGTAAATGGTGTCCATGGATGGGAAGTTGGCTTCTGTGACGGTCTGGTCTGGGCTGTGCACACCACCTTCTGTAGTTTCTTATGGTCCTGGGAAGTGCAGTTGACATACCAGGCTGTTATGCACCTGGACGGTGTGCTTTCAATGATACATCTGTAAAAGTTGGTGAGGGTCCTTATGGACATGCCAAACTCCCTGAGCCACCTGAGGAAGAAGATGCATTATTGAGCCTTCTTGACCATTCATCTACATGGGAATTCCAGGACAGATTGTCGGTTATCATCACTTCTCGGAACTTGATGCTCTCCACCCTCTCAACCTCCACTTGATTGATGTAGATGGGGGCCTGTTTTCCTCCTTTCTTTCTGAAGTCAATGTTCAGTTCTTTAGTCATGCTGACGTTGAGCGAGAGGTTGTTTTCATTGCACCATGTCACCAAACCCTCTATCTCCTTTCTGAATTCTGATTCTTCGCTGTTTGATATCTGTCCTACCCCACGGTGATGTTGTCAGCATACATGTAGATGGTGTTTGTTCAGAATTTAGCAACTCAGTCATGGGTGTAGAGGGAGTACAGTAGGAGGCTGAGAATGCAGCCTTGCGGGGGGGCGCCAGTATTGAGTGTTTTTGTGGAGGAGGTGCAGTTGTCTGTCTTCACTGATTGTGGTCTGTAGGTCTGAAAGCTGAGGATGAAAGTTGCAGAGGGTGGGGCCAACACAGGTCTTTGAGTTTTGAGATCAGTCTGGTCGGGGGGGATGTAGGGGAGGGTAATAGTGCTGAAGGCAGAGCTGTATTTGGTGAGCAGGAGTCTGGCATATGTGTGCTTGTTGTCCAGAGGTTTCAGGGATGAGTGCAGGGCCAGGGACCTGTTACGGCAGTAGGGAAATTGTGGAGGATTGAAGCCGGCTGGGAGACTAGAGTTTGATGCTCAGTTATTGAGTATACATAAGGGAAGGGAATATATGAGGAGCGGTAGGACCTTGGGAAGCTCTGAGGATCAGCAGGAGATAGGTATCCATATACACCAGTTCCTTAAGGTATCAGGACAGGTGGATAAAGTAGGTAGGAGGCATATGTTATACTTGCCTCTATTAGCTGAGGCATAGAGTTTAAGAGCAGGGAGGTTACACTGGAACTGTACAAAATGTTGGTTAGGTCACAGCTAGAGTATTTGTGTGCAGTTCTGGAATCCACATTTTAGGAGGAATGTGAATAGCACTGAAGAGGATACAGAGGAGATTTACCCAGGATGTTGCCTGAGCTAGAGAGTTTTAGTTAAAAAGAGAGATTGTACAGACTGTCGTTGTTTTCCTTAGAGCAGATGAAATTGAGAGGGACATGATTGAGATGTGTAAAATTATGAGAAAGAGAGATAGGGTAGACAGAAGAAACTTTTCCCTTTGATGGAGGGATCAATGACCAGAGAGCACAGATTGAAGGTAATCAAATCAAATCAAATCAGAAATGTTTTCACCCAGAGAGTGGTGGGAATCTGGAACACACTGCCTGTGGGGATGGTAGAGACAGAAACCCTCATAATATTGAAGAAGTATTTAAATGTGCACCTGCAGCAGCAAGACATACAAGACGATGGGCCAAGTGATAGAAAATGGTATTAGAATAGTTAGGTGATTGTTTTTGACTGGTGCAGACTCAATGGGCCGAAGGTCCTTTTCCTGTGCTGTAGATCTCCAAGAGTCGATGACTCTGGTTTACAGATAAACGTGTTGAACAGGAATCCTGTTGATACTGTTGATACATTGATAATGTTGATACATTCAAAGTGCCAAACTATCCATGAGCATTCCCAATGCTGAATCTTGACAACTGAGGTAGCTCTGACATGGCAGAAAGTCTATCATTTCATTCTATTTCTCCTTCATTGCCAGAAAATGGCCAGTATTGACCAATCTGTGGGCCCAACCGGGATCTTGGACTCGTGTCGCATTACAGTTGACCCTCCCACATCATAGACTCTCACGCACACACACACACACTCTTTCTCACACATTCTCTCACACAGATCCTCCCTCATACACATACTCGCGCTCTCTCTCTCTGTATCTCTCTCTCTCTCTCACACACACACACACAGTCTCTCGCTCTCTCTCTCTCTCTCACACACACACTCATACACACAGTGTCTCTCTCTCTCTCACTCTCACACACACACTGTCTCTCTCTCTCTCTCATACCCACACTGTTTCTCTCTCTCTCTCTCTCACACACACTCTCTAATACACACACACTCTCTCTCTCTCTCTCTCACACACACACTCTCTCATACACACATTGTGTGTCTCTCTCTCACACACACACACTCTTTCATACACACACTGTCTCTCTCGCTCTCTCTCTCTCACACACACATACACACACACATTCTCTCATACACACACTGTGTGTGTGTGTCTCTCTCTCTCACTCCCTCTCTCATACACACACTCTCTCATACACACACTGTGCCTCTCTCTGTCTCTCTCTCACACTCGCACACTCTCTCATACACACTGTCTCTCGCTCTCTCTCTCTTACACACACCCTCTCATGCACACACTGTCTCTCGCTCTCTCACACACACACTGTCTCAGACACACTCTCTCTCTCTCCCACACACTCTCATGCACACACTGTCTCTCTCTCGCTCTCTCTCTCTCTCTCACACACACTCTCTCGTACACACACTGTCTCACACAGATCCTCTCTCATACACCCACTGTTTCTCTCACACACACACTCTCTCTGTCTCTCACACACACATTCTCACACACACACACACACACACACACACACTTTCTCTCTCTCTCCCCCACCCCGATACACACACAGAGGTTCTCACTCTGTCTCTCTCTCCCCCCTCTCACACATGCACATACTCACCTCTCTCTCCCACCCCCCAACTCTCACACACACACACACACACACACACACACACACACACCTCTGGGTTGAATTTGTGTTTACAGATACGGTCTATTTTGTTCAAAAAGCGCACAATTTATAGACAGTCAGTCAATGTGGCATTTTATAAATTCCTACTGTAGAAATAAAATCAGTCTGACTCTAAACCAAAACACAAACAGTTTCTAAACAAGGCCTCACACCTAGCATGCATTGTCTAATCTAAAATGTCTCTTCTTTACACTGATGAAACCTTTATTTCTCTGAGCACATTGACTTGAAAGGAATTCAGGGATTTACATATGCATATTAATCAAACAAAACTTTCTAACTGATTAAAGATTTAACAGCCTCTTAAATTTGTTTCATACATCCTCAACAGTGGTGTGACCCTTTGATCTTTTACTTATAAATTCTGCATCTGATACTAACACCTGAAGAAGGACCAGGCTCCGAAAGGTGGTATTTTTAAATAAACCTGTTGGACTATAACCTGGTGTGTGTGAATTCTGACATTAGATTTTAAAACAGGTTTGTCCAACCTTTTCACCTGGAGAGCCACATTTCAATTTGTTTCTTCTCTGTCAAGAGGCTAATGAGCAAATTCCAGGAAAGTAAGATATTGGCGCAAACGAAACATGAATTGAACACTAAAATTTGAAGGATGAAGAAATAATTTGCTGAACAAATATAGTGTTTTAAATAGAGTAATGAACAAATCTGGTTATTCAAAAGAGCCAAGCAGCAGAGCTAAGTAGTAAAACTTTGTTTTTGTCCTTTTGTTTAAGAAGCAGAGATACTGAGAGAGACAGATTGGACTCCAGGGAAGTTTATCTGGAAGTGTGTGAGGACTGGGGCCAAACTCAGAATAACACAGCGTAGAGCTGGATGAACACAGCAGACCAGGCAGCATCAGAGGAGCAGGAAAGTTGATATTTCGGGTCGGGACCCTTCTTCAGAAAAATCTCAGGAGTTGTGTTTCACGAACAGCTACCCTTTGTTCACCTCAGGCAGTGTACACACTGAGCAAGCCTCAATAGAACTGTCACACAATTCAGGGATACACATTTACCTGGGGTTTCCTTTTCTCCCAGCCCAGTGTGTGGAAAGGCTTTTTTGGGAAAGAACAAGAGTGTGTGTGGTATGAGCATCCAGTTCACTCTTATTCTCAGGCTCACAATCACTCCCTCACAGACCTGTGGGATCCCACTGCCGAACCTTTGGCTGTTGCCTGCTGAGGGGCTTGGAGGGGGCATAGGGGATGGTTTAGGTAATAGGGAAATCAGTTGATGACAGTTAGAACAATTTTTAAAGTATTTCCTTAATAAACCTTTCCAATATGAGGTGTTCTTAGACACTTCTGCAGCAGGTGGGGCTTGAACCTAAGCCTTCTCAGAGAAAGGGACACTACCCCTGCACCACATGAACCATTAGAGTAAATGTTCACTTCCATTGGAAAATATGCAAACTTGTTTTACTATTTGAGTGTGAATTCATTTGAAGATTGGTCCCAAAATTGGACTAGAAGATTTAGAGGGGATTAAAGAATCAGATACCACAAACAAAAACAGACCTTGCAGAAACACAAAGATTTATGCATGATAAATACATGTTTAAGTATGATAAATATGTGATTATATATTTGATATGAAACTATTTCACCATGTTGTGGTGAGGCAGGGCAGTTGAGTAAGACTTTTGAAAGTGAAACCTATGGGAGTTTGGTTTAACATTGTGTGTCACTGGGCAGGTTTTCCAGGGTCAGGAGACCTGGACAGGAGTCCTGTAGTTTTCCGAGGTTAGGGTTTGTCCCAGGACTCTGGACTGGTTGAGCCAATCAGCACACTTCTGTTGGTGGCCCTTCCATGTCACTTTCAGCCTCCCCATTATCTATTGCAGCTTTCCTCCTGCACTGCCCATCTCAGAATGTCTCCCCCTCTCATCTGGTTAACTGTGGTTTCCCTCTCCACTCCCCCAATCACCAATGCTCCCCCCACCCCATTCCCAATCCTCCTCCCAGTTTCCAGGGGCAATCCCTGTGGAGACTGTGGGGTCCTGGCACTATCGTTCTCTACAATCTAATTGAATCCCACTATCTGTGCCTAGTATACATTTCTGTCTTCTCATTCACCTTATTAAAAACCCATTTCGCAGAATCATAGAATAGTTATGGAACTGAAGGAAGCTATTCGACCCATTGTGCTTGGATTGGTTCTGTCACCGACTGCCAATCTCCTGCCTTTTCCTTATATCCCTGCATTTCTATCCAAGTCATCAACTAGTGCTCTCTTGAAAGCCACAATTGAACAGATGAGCTTCCAACTCTTTCAGTTCTGAGGAAAAGTCATACTGGACTCAAAAAAGAGGTGGCACAGTGGCTCAGTGGTTAGCACTGCTGTGTGACAGCACCAGGGACCAAGGCTCGATTACCCTCCTTGGGCGAATGCCTCTGTGTGTTTGCACATTCTCCGTGTGTCTGTGTGGGCTTTCTCCGGGTGCTCTGGTTTCCTCCCACGGTCCAAAGATGTGTGAGTTAGGTGGATCGGCTATGCTAAATTGCCCATAGTGTGCAGGCTACATGGGTTAACCAGGGTAAATGTAGGGTTACAGGGGCTGGGTTGGATGCTCCTCAGAGGGTCGGTGTATACTCAGTGGGCCAAATGGCCTGCTTCCATATTGCAGGGATTCTATGATTCAAAACATTAACTCTGCTTTCTCTCTACAAATGCTGCCAGATCTGCTGAGTTTTTCAAACATATCCTGTGTTTGTTTCAGATTTCCAGCATGACTAAACTCTCCTTCCAGGTTTGAACGGAGGATGCTTTGAAACCGATTGCTCTCTGTCCTCTAAGGGTGTAATTGTATCTAAGGATGTAAGGGGCGGCATGGTGGCTCAGTGGTTAGCACTACTGCCTCACAGTGCCAGGGACCTGGGTTTGATTCCACCCTCGGGTGACAGTCTGTGTGGAGTTTGCACATTCTCCCCGTGTCTGCGTTGGTTTCCTCCGGGTGCTCCGGTTTCCTCCCACAGTCCAAAGATGTGCAGGCTAGGTGGGTTGGCCATGCTAAATTGCCTGTAGTGTTCAGGGATGTGTAGATTAGGGGATGGCTCTGGGTGGGATGCTGTGAGGGTCAGTGTGGACTTGTTGGGTCGAAGGGCCTGTTTCCACACTGTAGGGATTTTATGAATTTCTATGAACTGTGAAGAATGGCTATCCTGTTTCCCTATTCGGAGAGATCTGGACCAACAAGGACAGTAAGCACTCCGCAGCACGGATTGAAGGTGAGCTGCAAAGCAGCATCAGTGGCATGAGATCAGGCTCTGTAGTGCCCCTGGTGCCAGTAAATGGTGGTTACCTCACTTTGTGGTACAGTCTGCTTTGTTCCCTTGGTGGGAAGGGTGGTGGTGTGTGGTGTGCTAGGGATGAGCTGCAAGTGTTAAGAGTTTATTGCAGTTGATGTTCCAATGACTGTTGGGCTGTGTGGATGCGTCGTGGGCAGTCATTCTCGGCTGCAGCAGGCAGTTCCCCCTTACACCATTTAAAACAGATGGATATGTAGTTTGTGGCTGAGGGGCTCGTAACTTTCTTCCAGTGTTTCAAAATTTGTGGAAACTCCAGGGCCTATTTCTGGAGGCCTTTTATGAAGCTGGTGCATCTCTCCAGGGAGAGCTCCCTTGTCCACAGCAAATCATTGTGAGGATTATGTTTGCAGTGTTCCCCTTGGCTCTGCAGCATGACCAACAAATGGAGCAGCAGCTGCCAGAGAGGAGAAGGGGAGACATTCACTGGGTTCGTTACCCAGAGGCCCAAGCCAACATTCTGGGGTCTGGAGTTCAAATCCCGCCACGGCAGGTGGTGGTCTGTTTTCATCAATTTGCCCCCACCAGAAACATCATGGAGCGGAGCACCACAGCATCAGTGAGCTGAAACAACTGTTCTACTATGGAAGGCATCCCTAATGT
Organism: Ginglymostoma cirratum; assembly: GCA_024137785.1. Taxonomy (NCBI): domain Eukaryota; kingdom Metazoa; phylum Chordata; class Chondrichthyes; order Orectolobiformes; family Ginglymostomatidae; genus Ginglymostoma; species Ginglymostoma cirratum. The sequence goes on along the minus strand of JAHRHZ010000210.1, from coordinate 744,766 downwards.
GCTCTCTGAGGTTGTGCTGATCTCCTTCATTCTGCACAGCCTCGACAAAATGAGAACACAGCCATTGCCACCAGGCATGCAGTGACTAATGTAGGAGTGAAAGGATGAGCGAAAGGAAGGGAGAGGCAGGAAGGATGTCACAGCTCAGACTTTCCTCCCTGGAGAAAATGCCTTCACCACAATCGTTCCGCTACTCCCCAGTTTACCATCCGCACAGATTATTTTTAATGTTTCACAGGATGTGGGTGCCACTGACCAGGCCAACATTTATTGGCCATCCCTAATTGCCCAGAGGATAGTTAAAAGTCACCCACACCACTGTGGGTCTGGAGTCACATGTAGGCCAGCCCAGGTAAGGATGGCAGATCCTCTTCCCTAAAGGGCATTAGTGAACCAGATGGGATTATCCTGAAATATAGGCACATAGGAGCAGGAGTAGGCCATTCAGCCCATCGAGTGCACTCCACCATTCAATAAGAACCGAACGAACTGCGGACACTGTAAATCAGGAACAAAAGCAAAAGTTGCTGGAAAAGCTCAGCAGGTCTGGCAGCATCTGTGGAGAAAAAATCAGAGTTAACCTTTTGGGTCTGGTGACCCTTCCACAGAACGCTTCTGATTTTTTCTACACAAGTGCTGTCAGACCCGCTGAGCTTTTCCAGCAACTTCTGTCTTTTTTTTCCCAACATTCAATAAGTTCTTGGCTGATCTGGTTGTGACCGCTTTTCCACTTCCCTGTCAAATCCATAACTCTTGACTCCCTTCTCTATCGAAGACCTGTCTAACTCAGCCCTGAAAAAATATAATGAAACAGCCTCCTATACCTTCTTGGGAGGAGAATTCCATAATCTGAGAAATGTGTGATACTGAAACAGAATAGTTCAGTCTTAAGCAAAAATCCTATTCTGGCGTAGATGTGGTTTTCTGAGTGGAGGAACTGGATCAGCCTAAAAACTTCAGAGCTAAATTTCCACTCTTCTTAATGGGACTAGGAAAGCTGGAGATATCATTCCACATGAATCTATGAATAAAGAAATAAGGCCTGTGTCTGAAAGAAACCAGGAATGTTCCTTCTCCACTGTCACCAAAGGTAAAGAAAGAAATTAACTTGAGGCTGAAGCAAGTGGCTACTTCACCTGTGACTGAACCAATAAGCAGATGCTTAGGGATGGTTGCAATGCCAAAACCCTTGATCTAACAGAATCCGTTTCAGTCTTCCACAAGCAGAACAAAGCAGTTCAATATAAATAAAAGCAAAATACTGCAGATGTTGGAAGTCGGAAACAAACACTGGAAATGTTTGAAAAACTCACCAGGTCAAGCAGCATTTGTAGAGAGAAGGCAGAGTTAATGTTTTGAATCATAAGGTCCCTACAGTGTGGAAGCAGGCCATTTGGCCCATTGAGTCCACACTGAAGAGCACCCTCCCAGCCCCTGTAACCCTACATTTCCCATGGCTAACCCACCTGGCCTGCACATCCCTTGACACTATGGGTAATTTAGCATGGCCAACCCACCTTACCTGCACATCTTTGGATGGTGGGAGGAAACCCACATAGACACAGGAAGAACGTGCAAACCCTGCACAGACATTTGCCCAAGGGTGGGATTGAATCCAGCTCTCTTGTGCTGTGAGGCAGCAGTGCTAACCACTTAGTCACTATGCCGCCCCATTTCTGAATCCAGTACGACTCTGCCTCAGAACTGAAAGGGTTGGAATCTCATTCTTTATATATTTTTGACAGAAGAGTTGGAGGGAAAAAAGGGCAGGTAGTGGGGATGCCTTGTGTAGAAGACAAAGGAGTTATTAATAGTAGTGTGAGAGAAATATAGATGTAAAATGGATGTGAACTAAGGTGTGAAAGAGTCACTTTAAATTCACCCTCCATCACTTGTGGATGAGTTTAGCCAAATTAGGAAAGAGTTTAATCTTCATGAAGTTAGCTGTAAATCGTAGCTTTTGACAACTACATGTTTATAACGAATCTAAGTTGTCCTCAACATCTATTGCATCATTTGTAAGGTTTGGTTTCAACAGATTGTCTTTTGGCATCACATTAGCACCTGAAATCTTCCAGCAGACAAAATCCAAGTAATCTCAGAGGACTGGCTGAAGTTGCATAAAACGTGGATGATCCGCTGCACGTTAGAGGCACTGATACCAAACATGACATTAGAGTAGGAGATGCACTGTAACTACCACAAGCAAGCAGCACTTGCACTCAACAAGTGCATGTAGCTAACCACCAAGTCCCTTGGGCATGTTGTGGATGATACCAGTGCCAAAGTGGATCCATGCAAAACAAAGCAATCGAGGACTTTCCAGCTCCTTGGAATGTGACTGACCTCCAAGGATTCACAGGTAAGATAAACCCAGACAGAAAGTTCCTGCTCAACCTAGCTCTTGTCAGTGAGCCACCTGCCAAGTGTTATGACATGCTTCTGTAAGAGAGCACAGCACAGATCCTTTGAGAACATTGGAGATAGATATTGATATGACATGGTATTTTGGTCCTCTATGACCCAGAGCTAACCATTATCATTATTCCAGATGCACCTTCTATAGGACTTGGAGCTGTACTCTTACAGATACTGACAATGGGAAATAAAGTTCACTGACAGCAACTGAACAGAGATATAGTTAGTGTTCGAGCCAGAAACATTAGTTGCTATTCGAGTTTGTGAAATGTTAATAGAATATGTTCTTAATCCACTTCAAGAGAAAAACAGAACCCAAGCCTTGAGTGACACTCTTATTTCAAAGGGATTAGTGAAATTCCTCCATAAATACTGTGATTCAGCCTGAGGATGATGAGGTTTGATGCAAGGACAGAATATGTTCCAGGGAAACAGCAGACTACAGAGGATGCATTGACCTGTATTCTTGTGGCAAGGTGTGAACAAGGAAATGTAGTTTTCCTTGAAGAAGTGGGAATCTTTACATCGATAACAAATTCAAATGTGATGAAGAATACACTCAGGTCAGACAGCACTGCATCAAAGGATGGTTAGCACACATGCCTCACAATCCTGTTCACTTACTTCCTATGGACAGAGAATATCTCAGTGTAGTGAATGATTTCCTCATTAATGATGAAACACTAGCCATTGCTGAGACTCGATACACACAACTATTGCACCACAGATATTTGTGTATCACAAAACGTCAAGCCAGAGAATGATATTCTATTTGGTGGCCAGGTCTCTCATTGGAAGAAATATTATTGAGCTGTATTACTGGAGCTAGGGGAACAGGAGAACTGTTAATGTCTTCTTCCCTTCCAACAAGACCAGGGAAGGTCTCAGGATGAACTTCATCAAGCTTAGAGGGAAGTTGTTTTCAATGTTAGTAAATGTCCACACCAGGTGCAGTTGGATAAAGTCAAGTGACTGCAGGGTCTTGTGACAGAGGCTTGATTACATCACTGAAGGAGTTCCTAACCACCTGGTCATAAGACCATAACATATAGAAACAGAATTAGGCCAATCTGCCCAACGGGTCTGCTCTGCCATTTGATCACAGCTGATATGTTTCTTAACGCCATTCTCCTGCCTTCTCCCTGTAACCCTTGATCCCCTTACCAATCCAGAACCTGCCTATTTCTGGCTTAAATACACTCAATGAAGTGGCCTCCACAGCAAAGAGTTCCACAGATTAACCACCCTCTGACTGAAGAAATTCCACCTCATCTCAGTTCTAAAGGGTCATCCCTTCACTCTGAGGTTGTGCCCTTGGGTCCTAGTGTCTCCTACTTGTGGAAACATTTTCTCCACTTCTACTCTACACAGCCATCTCATTATTCTGTAAGTTTCAATGAGATCCTCCCCTCATCCTTCCAAATTTCATCAAGTACAGAGTCCTCAACCACATCTCATATGTTAAGCTGTTTGTGATTCTTGTAAACCTTGTCTGGACCCCCTCCAATGCCAGTTCATTCTTCCTTAGATTATGGGGCTTATAATATTCCAAATACAATCTCATCAGAGCTTTATCCAGCCTCAGTAGTACATCTCTGCTGCTGTATTCTAGCCCTCCGTAGAATCCCTACAGTGTGGAAACAAGCCCTTCAGCCCAACAAGTCCAGCCCGAACTTCAGCACATCACACCCAGACCCATACCCCAAATCCACCTAGCTTACACATCCCTGGACACTATGGGCAATTTAGCATGGTCAATCCACCTAGTCTGCGCGTCTTTGGACTGTGGAGGAAACTGGAGCACCCAGAGGAAACTCACGCAGACACTGGGAGAATATGCAAACTCCACACAGGTGTTCGCCCAAGGGTGGAGTCAAACCCGGGTCTCTGGCGCTGTGAGGCAGCAGTGCTAACCACTGAGCCACCGTGCCACCCTCTCGAAATTAATGTTAACATTTCATTTGCCTTCCTACCTGCCAGCTTAATTTGCATGTTAATCCTAAGAAAATCCTGAATTAGAACTGCCAAATCCCTTTGTACTTCAGATTTTTGAACCCTGTCCCCATTTAGAAAATAGCCTACACCTCTATTCTTCTGACCAAAATGCATATCTTCACACTTTCCCACATTGTATTCCATTGGCCACTTCTTTGCCCACTCTTGTAGCCTGTCCAAGTCCTTCCGCAGATACATCCCACCAAATTCCTCAACACAACCTATCCCTCCACCTATCTTTGTGTCCTCTGCAAACTTGGTCACCTCAAACAACAGGCCACAATTTGCCATAAAGTGCTTTAAACAGTTCATGACATTACGTGAATGTGTCTACCCTACTGGCTCCCCAAGATACCCTTAAGCTAGTGGTGAAGCTGTACATGTCTGATTGGGTGTCTGCCAATAATGTACATGTGAAAAGCTGAAAGAGGAGTGTGTACTATGAAAGTATTGCTGGTCAGGAGCGATGTAAAAGATGGTGTCGTATAATCTGTACATTTGCATTGGAAATCTGTATTTTGTATTAACTTCTGTTTTACCATAGTAGCTGATTGGATGCAACAGTGGTCATTGACAGAAGACTATACTCCAAGGGGAGGTCTATTTGTGCAGCACCATCCAGGAGCAAATAGTTTTATCTAATCAATAAAACATTCTTCAGTATTTGTCCCCAAAGACATAGACAACTTGAAATAAATTATCAGAGAACACACAAAACACTTTCAAAGCAGAAGCCAGAAGAATGAATTCATCAATCAGCCTATAGGTTGATCATCCTTTTACTCCCTCTGTGGGTATTCTGCTGAAGCTTCAAACATGATCAGCAATGAAAAGTTAAAGAAGGCTGATGACTAAAGCCTGCAGTTTCAAAGTGGCTGTGCTGGAGCTCGCTGAGTGACTGAGGGTTTGTCATGAATCATACAGCATAGAAACAGGCCGTTCAGTCCACCATGTCTCTGCCAGCCAACAAACACCAAACTACACTAATCACATCTACCTGCACTGGGTTCCATAGCCTACTATGCTCTGGCATTTTAAGTGCTCATCCAGATGCTTCATAAATGCTGCCAGAATATCTGCTTCCACCACACTCTCAGGTAGCATGTTGTATATTTCTACCACCCTCTGGGTGAAAACATTGTTTTCTCAGATCTCTAAACTACATGTTCCTCACCTTAAACGTATGCCCTCTGGTTTTAGACACATCAGCCATGGGGAAGAATTTCTCATGATTTACTTTATCTATGCCTCTAATAACCTTGTATACCTCAATCAGATCCCTCTTCAGCCTGCTCTGCTCCAAGCAAAACAAACACAGTCCATACAAAATGAAAACCAAAAGAACTGCAGATGCTGTAAATCAGGAACAAAAACAAAGTTGCTGGAAAAGCTCGACAGGTCTGGCAGCGTCTGTGAAGGAGAAAACAGAGTTAACGTTTCGGGTCCGGTGACCCTTCCTCAGAACACAGTCTATCCAGTCTCTCCTCGTAAATGAGATTTTTCATCCCAGGCAACGTCCTGGTAAATCTCCTCTGCACCTTCTCCAGTGCAATCACTACCTTCCAATAGTGTGGCGACCAGAAAGACACACAGTCTCCATCGGTGGCCTAACCAACATTTTATAAACTTTTAACAAGACTTCCTTGCCCTGATATTATTCCCCCAGTTAAGGAGGGCAAGCATCCCATGTGCTTTCTTCATCACACTATCTACGTGTGCTGATACCTCAGATAGGTTATTTATGTGTCTGAGAGGGCTGTCTGTTTGTTATATATGTGACCGAGTGGGGATCTGTTAGTTATATACGTATCTGAGTGGGGTCTATTGGCTATGTGCATGTCTGAGTGGGGATCTGTCAGTTATGTACGTATCTGAGTGGGTATCTGATGGTTATATAAGTGCCTGAGTGGAGGGTGTGTTGGCTATATACAACTCTGAGATGGGGTTTGTTGGCTATGTACGTGTCTGAGTATTGGTCTGTGAGTTATGTACATGACTGAGAGGAGGGCCTATCAGTTATATACGTGTCTGGATGGGGGTCTTGGTTATGTACATGATTGAATGGGGGGTCTGTCAGTTATATATATGTCTGAGTGGCGGTTTTTGGTTAATATGTGCTTGAGTGGGTGTCTGTCAGTTATTAGTAAACCTGAGTGGGTGCCTGTTGGCTATGTACATGTCTTGGCAGATGTTCAGTCAATGGGCTTCACAATGTTGGCCACTTGGTGTGTCTGGTTAGACCTGTGCCATGGATCCTCTTTGGAAATCAAACTGCACCCAATGAACAAACAGAATTGGGCCCAATTCCAGCATTAAAGATGTAACCATATAATGCTGAATGTACAACTGATCTGTCAAAAACAATGGCAAAGTGATCTTTTCTGGAAAACAGTTTGAAGTAAGACTGCATTATTTCTAATCTTGTACATTGCTGGACTTTTGATTTCAGATATTGATCCTTCCAAAACTCAGATCAATGATCAATATGAACCAGCGAGAGCCTTTTGGTCAACTCTCTGAAAACTTTTCATTTACAACTGGATATGATCAGTGAGCTTGCAATTCATTTTTATTTCATATTATCAAAACCAAAATGAACGCCACTCTCTTTTATTTCCAGTTACAGGAACACTTGTGTGATATTCAGACTGACAGGAACACCTCACTGTGACATTCTCACTAACAGGAGCACTTTACTGTGATAGTCAGACTGACAGGAACAGCTCTCTGTGATATTCACTCTAGAGGAACACTTCCCTGCTGTCCTCACTTTCGGGGACCAATTTCTCCAGCTCTGCTCCACATGTGCAAATTAATGTTTTGACATAGGAGTCATGGATAAACAGTAAATGACCTTCCAGTTGTGAGGGGATTATGTTCTGCTAAGGTGTGGGGTCTCTGTGCTGCCACAGGTTTTAGCTGAAACTGATAGTGTGTGGAGTTTTCACCAAGAATGCATTAACATTTACACACCTTTTTACCTTTGGTAGCGTGTGGTCTGTCCTGTTGGGATGGCAGATGTTCTTGTGATAAATGCTCGTCGACAGTGAACTCATTTATTTTAATCTTGTATTTTGGATTTAAATATCTGCAATTCAGTCTAGATAAATGTGAGTTGATGCACTTGGGGCAGGAAAAACAAGGCAGGGAACAAATGATGAATGGTAGGACCTCTGGGATGTGCTGGGGATCAGAGGGATCTTGATGTGTAGGTCCCTTAAGGTATCAAGACAGGTGGATAAAGTGAATGAGAAGGCATATGGGATACTTACTTACATTAGTTGAGGCAGAGAGTTTAAGTGCAGGGAGGTTATGCTGGAACTGTAGAAAACATTGGTTAGGCCACAAGTAGAGTATTGTGTGCAGTTCTGGAATCCACATTATAGGATGGATGTGATAGCACTGGAAAGGGTGCAGAGGAGATTTACCAGGATGTTGCCTGGACTAGAGAGTTTCAGTTGTGAAGAGAGGTTGGACAGACTGGTGTTGTTTTCCCTAGAGCAGATTGAAGGGGGACATGACTGAGATGTAGAAAGTTATGAAGGGCATAAATAGGTAGTCAGGAATAAACTTTTCCCCTTCATGGAGGGATAAGTGACCAGGGGCTTAGATCTAAGGTAAGGAGCAGAAGGAGATATAGGGAAAAGCTTTTTCACCAAGACGGTGTTGGAATTTGGAACTCACTGCCTGTGAGAGCAGTCGAGGCAGAAACCCTCATAACATTTAAAAAATATTTAGATGTGCACATGTGATGCCAAGGCACATGGGCTGAGTGTTGGAAATGATATAGGAATATTTCAGTGCTTGTTTTTCAACAGCTTGGACATAATGAGCTACAGAGTCTTTTCCTGTACAGTAGACTTCATGACATTAAGACACATGGATTCCTTGGGTCTCCTGGACCTCATCGATTAAAACAATGTGTGAGGACTTTGGAAATTCATTGATTGACAAAAAAGATTAAATGCTGAAATTTGACACCTGTTTCCTTGCCTAAATGAAATTCTTTTGCTGTCAGTACTTGTCAGATCTCGCTGAATGGGACACAGTCTCAAGGGGCTAAATGACCTTCTCCTGTTTCTTGTTCAGATTATAGTTTGCCCTCACAGTTTTGTATGTGACTTCTAAAAGTCTGGAGGATATTTCTGCTTTCCCAGATGTTTTACCCTTTGATCTGAGAAGACTGACCTCCAACAGCCGCAGCCATTGGACAGTATGTCCCCTGATTCCCATTGATTCCAGTTTTGCTCAGGCTTCTTGATGTCACATTTGATTAACTGCAGTATTAATGTCAAGGGCTGTCACTCTCACCGCACCTCTGGAATTCAGCTCTTTTGTCCATGTGTGAACCAAAGCTGCAATGAGGTCAGGAGCTGAGTGGCCCTGGTGGAACCCAAACTAGACATCAGTGAGCAGATGGTTGAGTCATATTTTTGGGGTGTATGATAGGGGACTGAATGCCTTTCAAATGATTCTATCGCAGTCTGTTTATTTCACCAAGAAGGTATTATGTAAAGACATTCATTTATAGAATTACAGTTCAATACAAGCTCAGAGTATCTCCCTCATGAAGTCTTCCTCCCTCTAATCATGTCATCTTTCATCTTAGATTAATACAGTTAACCCCTAACTCCACATAAGTGTACTTGATACTGTTCAAAGCTGTAATGGGGTCAGGTGCTGAGTGGCCCTGGCGGAACCAAATCTGGGTGTAATTGAGCAGGTTATTGCTGAGCAGATACCGCTGGATAGCACTATTGGTAATATCTTCCATCACATTCCTGATGATCGAGAGCAGACTGATGGGGTGGGAATAAGCTGGGTTTAATTTGTATGGCATTTTGTGTACAGGACGTACCTGGATAATTTTCCAATTGTCAGGTAGATGTCAGTGTTTTACTGCATTGAAACAGGTTGACCTGGGGGTACAGTGAGTTCTGGAGCCAAGTCTTCAGTACTTTTACTGAAATGCTGTCAGGGCCAATAGACTTTGCTGTATTCAGTGCCTCCAACTGTTTCTCAATATCACATGGAGTGAAATGAATTAGTTGAAGACTGGTATATGTGATGCTGGGGACTACTGGAGGAAGCCGAGAATCTAAAATCATCCACTTGGCTCCTCTGACTGAAGATTGCTGCGAATGGTACAGCCTTCTCTTTCGCACTGATATTCTGGGCTCTTCCATCAGTGATATTTGTGGAGACTCCTCCTCTAATGAGTTGTTTAATTGTTTGCCACTATTCATGACTGGACGTGGTAGGACTGCAGAGCTTAGATCTGATCCTTTGGTTTTTGGATCGCTTAGCTCTGTCTATCACTTGCTGCTTATTTTGTTTGGCACTCAAACTGTCCTGTTTGGTAGCTTTACCAGGTTGACACCTCATTTTTAGCTTGTAATCATCAGACAAACCCAAGCCTTGATGAACATTAACTCTTCTCAAAGTGAGATTAGAGGAAGCCGGTTGGTCTATAGGTTCTACACTTAGCGTAAGAGTCAGATCCACCCTCAAATTTGTCTCAGTAATATATAATGGTGAATAAATGAAATATGTGCATTTAAATGTTCTCAACCAAAACATTTTTATCTTTCAGGCTGACAGGTGAAGGTACTTTGTTGAAAAAGCAAGTTTCGTCATTTTGAAGTGAGCCCTGGACAGAAAGGGACATGCATGACAGTGAAACAATTGAAATATCATTGTTGTCGACATGTTCCATTTTCTAAAGCTGCCACTCACTGTGTCTGAAATTTGTTTAGTTGCAAATATGTTTCTGGTGGATTTCCTACAAATTGAAGCAAACTGCAGTTAACTTGTCTGAGTTAGGCCTAAGGGTATCTACACGGCAGCAATCGGTGCTACCTTGAAGTTGGCACTGATGGGATCAAGGACAGGAATGTGTTTCACACATTCAATTACACCTGATCTATAAGTAGTTTCTGATATGAAATTTGACATTTTTGAATATTACAGTTCTAGTTTTAAAAATTTGACATTCTCCCACCCCTACAGTTACCACTGTATAATAGTCTTTTGTTAGTCATTCTCCTCTTGGTATCAATGTATTAAATAGTACATAGCTTATGAGTAAATTAATAAAAGCATATTCCAACATAAACCCACTCTGGAGTAAAGGGGTTGTCTACGCAAGGGTTGGTGACTTGTTGTATTACCACTTAAAGAAATGGTTATTTCAGCAGAACATTGAAGATGTAACTTTTACAAAACTTGACAGTAATCACTCCTTTATTTCATTCATGCTTTACACATTCAACACAGTTTCAAACTTATTAAAAAGTCCAAATATAGAGACAAGAACTTTGCACAGTACTCAAACTGTAGTCCAATCAAAGTACTAAATAAGTTTAAATTTTTCCTTCATTCCAGTTCTCTCAAAGTGAACCCACTTGCTTAGATTGCATGTATGACAGCTTTGTTAACTTTGTTGATACTTCTAACAACTTATATATTTGTAACCCATATCCTTTAGTGCCTCCATCTCAGACACTTACTTTTATAGGATGTTTTAAAATTCCTTTGAAGGTGTGGATGTCCCTGGCCGGCCAACACTTATTGCCTGTCTCTAGTTGCCCTGGAGAAGGTGGTGGTGAGCTGCCTTCTTGAACTACTGTAGTCCATGTGCTGTCAGTGCACCCACAATGCTCTTAGGGAGGGAATTCCAGATTTTTATACAGTCATAGAGTCATGGGGCTCTACAGCATGGAAACAGACCCTTTGGTCCAACTCGTCCATGCTGACCAGATACTCTAAGTTAGTCCAGGCCATTTGCCAGCATTTGGCCCATTTCCCTCTAAACCCTTCTAATTCATATATCCACCCAGATACCTTTTAAATGTTCTAATTGTACCAGCCTCCCCTTCCTTTGGCAGCTCATTCCACACACACAGCACCCTCTGAGTGAAAAAGTTGCGCCTTAGTTCCCTTTTAAATCTTTCCCTCCTCGCCTTAAACCTATGCCCTCTAGTTTTGCACTCCCTTACCCTGGGGGAAAAAGCTTGGACATTCACCCTATCTATGCCTGTCATGATTTTATAAACTTCTATAAGGTCACCCTTCAGCCTCTGATGCTCAAGGGAAAATAGCTCCAGCCTATTCAACCCTCCCTACAGCTCAAACCCTCCAACCTCAGCAACATCTTCATAAATCTTTTCTGAACCCTTTCAAGTTTCACAACATTTTTGACAGCATTCTGAAGGAATAGCCAATATATTTCCAAGTCGGGATGATGAGTGGCATGGAGGTGGTGAGTGTTCGGTTGTAGCTGCTGCCCGAGATGGTAGTAATGGTGGGTTTAGAAAATGCTTTCTCAGGAGCCTTAGTGAATCTCTGCAGTGCAACTTGTAGATGGTACACATCGCTGCGACTGAGTGTCAGTGAAGGAAGGACTAAATGCTTCTGGATGTGATGCCAATCAAGCCGGCTACTTTGTTCTTGTTGGTGTCAAGCTCCCTGAATATTGTCCCTGAGCTACAGTCATCCAGTAAGTGCCTTCTTGGTGCTGGACATGCTTTGGGGAATCAGAAGGTGAGTTATTCGTTGCAGATTCCTAGCCTCTGGCCTGCTTTTGCAGCCGTTGTGTTTATATGGCAAGTCCAGTTGAGTTTCTGGTTAATGGCAACTCCCAATATGTTGATAATGGGAGATTCACTGATGGTAACACCACTGAAAGTCAAGGGTGGTGGTTAGATCGTCTCTTATTGGCCATTCCTGGCATTTGTGTGGTGCAAATGTTACTTGCAACTTATAAGCCCAAGCCTGGATATTATCTAGATCTTATTGGTTTTGAGTCATGAATGGTGCTGAACACTATGCAACCATTGGCAGACATCCCCACTTCCGACCAGATGATGGAAGGAAGGTCATTGATGAAGTATGTTGGCTTAATGGTTAGCATTGCTGTCTCACAGCCCTTGGCACCCATGTTCGATTCCAACCTCGAGTGACTGTCTTGTGTGGAGTTTGCTTGTTCTCTCCATGTCTGTTTGGGTTTCTGCTGAGTGCTCCAGTTTCCACCCAGTCCAGAGATGTGCAGGTTAGGTGGATTGACCATGCTAAATTGCTCATAGTGTTCAGGTACGTGTAGGTTTGGTGCATTAGCCACAGCAAATACAGGGTTACAGAGGTAGGGTGGAGGATGGGTCTGGGTAGGGTGCTGTTCAGAGGATGGATGTGGACTTGTTGGGCCGAATGGCCTGTTTCCACACTGCGGGGATTCTATGAACTGAAGATGGTAGGGCCTAGGACACCACCCTGAGGAACTCTTGCAAAGATGTGCTGGAGATGAGACGACTTATGTCCAACAACAACAACCATCATCATATGTGCAGGGATAACTCCAACCAGTGGAGAGTTTTACATAAGAACATAAGAACTAGGAGCAGGAGTAGGCCATCTGGCCCCTTGAGCCTGCCCCGCCATTTAATAAGATCATGGCTGATCTTTTTGAGACTCAGCTCTACTTACCCGCCCACTCACCATAACCCTTAATTCCTTTACTGTTCAAAAATTTATCTAGCCTTGCCTTAAAAACATTCAGCAAGGTAGCTTCAACCGCTTCACTGGGCAGGGAATTCCACAGATTCACAACCCTTTGGGTGAAGAAGTTCCTCCTGACCTCAGTCCTACATCTGCTTCCCTTTGTTTTGAGTCTATGGCCCCTAGTCCTAGTTTCACCTGCTAGTGGAAACAACCTCCCTGCCTCCACCTTATCTATTCCCTTCATAATCTTATATGTTTCTGTAAGATCTCCCCTCATTCTTCTGAATTCCAATGAGTATTTCACAGCCTCCTCAGTCTCTCCTCGTAATCCAACCCTCTCAACTCTGGAATCAACTGAGTGAATCTCCTCTGCACTCCCTCCAGTGCTCGTATATCCCTACTCAAGTAAGGAGACCAAAACTGCACATAATACTCCAGGTGTGCCCTCACCAGGACCCTATACAGCTGCAGCGTAGCCTCCCAGTTTTTAAACTCCATCCCTTGAGCAATGACAGACAAAATTCCATTTGCCTTTTTAATTACCTGCTGCACCTGCAATCCTACTTTTAGCAATTCATGCCCAAGTCCCTCTGCGCAGCAGTGTGCTGCAATTTTTTACCATTTAAAACAATAGTCCATTTTACTGTTATTCCTAACAAAATGGATGACCTCACACTTATCAACATTGTACTCCATCTGCCAGACCTTTGCCCACTCACTTAGACTATCAATATCCCTCTGCAGACTTTCAGTGTCTTCTGCACACTTTGCTCTACCACTCACCTTAGTGTCATCTGCAAATTTTGACACACCACACTTAGTCCCCACCTCCAAATCATCTATGTAAATTGTTAACAATTGCGGTCCCAACACTGATCCCTGAGGCACACCTCTAGCCACTGACTGCCAACCAGAAAAATACCCATTTATCCCCTGCTCTTTGTCTTCTACTGGTCAACCAATCCTCTGTCCATGCCAATACATTACCTGTAATAGCGTGCAACTTTATCTTATGTAGCAGCCTTTGGTGTGGCACCTTGTCAAAGGCCTTCTGGAAATCCAGATACACTACATCCACAGGTTCGCCATTGTCCACCATGCAAGTAATTTTCTCAAAGAATTCCACCAAATTAATTACACATGACCTACCCTTCATGAACCCATGCTGGGTGTTCCCAATGGGACAATTTATATCCAGATGTCTTGTTTTCCCCCTGATATCCGTTGATTCCAGGTTTACTAGAGCTTCTTGATGCTACACTCAGTTAAATGCAACCTTGATATCAAGGGCTGTCACTCTCACCTCACCTCTGCAATTCAGCTCTTTTATCAATGTTTGAACCAAGATTGTAATGAGGTCAGCAGGGGAGTGACTTTGGCAGAATCCAAACTGAGTGTCAAGGAACAGGTTATTGCTGAGCAGATGCTGCTGGGTAACCATGTTGATGACACCTTCCATTACTTTCCTGATGATCAAGAGTAGACTGACAGGGTGGTAATTGGCCATGTTGAATTGTCCCGCTTTTTGTGTATAGGACGTACCTGGGCAGTTTTCCACATTGTCAGTTAGATGCCAGTGTTGTAACTGTACTAGAGCAGCTTAAGACAGCTTGCCCCTGGAACAAGGCTACGGCAAGTTCTGAAGCACAAATGTTCAGTACTATTGAAGGATTCTGGTGATACTTTTTGCTTAAAATGTTGTGATAGGTGAGTACAGGCCCAACCTAGTCAACCTCTCCTCGTAACACCTCTACCCCCACCCTTATTTCTCTAACTGGGAATCTAACCCACCATCTTCAGACCCCTTCTCCTGCCTCCAACACACTCCATCCTCCTGGACACCACCCCAAGGCCATCTACCCTCCCTCGACCTCTTCATTTCCAACTGCCATCGCGAAATCAATCTCCTCAACCTCTCCATCCCTCTCACTCACTCCGACCTCTCCCCCATGGAACAATGCAGCCCTCCGCTCCAACCCTAACCTCACTAGCAAACCCGCGGATAAGGGAGGCGCAGTAGCGGTATGGCGCACTGACTTTTACATAGCTGAGGCCAAGTGCCAACTCTCTGACACCTCCTCCTACCACCCCTCAATCATGACCCTATCCCTGACCACCAAAACATCATCTGTCAAACCATTTACAACCTCATCACCTCAGGTGACCTCCCAGCCATCCTCCAACCTCATCGTATCCCAACCCTGCACCACCTGTTTCTATCTCCTTCCCAAAATCCACAAACCTTACTGTCCCAGCCGACCCATTGTCCCTGCCTGCTCCTGCCCCACTTATCTCCGCTTACCTCAACTCTATTTTCTCCCCCAAGTCCAGGAGCTCCCCACCTACGTCCGGGACACCATCCATACCCTCCACCTCCTCCAGGACTTTCAATTCCCTGCCCCCCAGCGCCTCATCTTCACCATGGACGTCCAGTCCCTATACACTTGAATTCCCCATGCAGATGGCCTAAAAGCCCTCCGCTTCTTCCTGTCCTGCAGGTCCGACCAGTCCCTCTCCACCAACACCCTTATCCGCTTAACGGAACTTGTCCTTACCCTTAACAACTTCTCCTTCAAATCCTCCCACTTCCTGCAAACTAAGGAGGTGGTATGGGCACCCGCATGGGCCCAAGCTATGCCTGCCTCTTCGTAGGATACATGGAACAGTCCCTCTTCCATTGCTACACTGGCACTATCCCCCACCCCTTCCTCCTCTACATCGTTGACTGTATCAGCGCCGCCTTGTGCTCCCACGAGGAGCTTGAACAGTTCATCAACTTTACTAACACCTTTCACCCCAAACTCAAGTTCACTTGGACCATCTCTGATACCTCCCTTTCATTCCTGGACCTTTCTGTCTCCATCTCTGGTGGCCACCTCAAAACCAACATCTATTTCAAGCCCACCTAATCCCACAGCTGCCTAGACTACTCCTCTTCCCACCGTCTTCCTGCAAGAATGCAGTCCCCTGTTCCCAATTCCTCCGGCTCTGCCGCATCTACTCCCAAAATGTGGCATTCCATTCCCCAGCATCCCTGATGTCCTCTTATTTCAAGGACCGCAATTTCCCCCCCTACAGTGGTCGAAAATGCTCTTGACCGCTTCTCTTGCATTTCCCACACCTCTACCCTCACACCCCCTCCCCTCAATAAAAACAAAAACAGAATGCCCCTTGTCCTCACTTATCACCCACTAACCTCCGGATTCAACGTATCATTCTCTGTCACTTCCGCCACCTACAATCTGACCCCACAAACAAAGATATATTTCCCTGCCCACCACTATCTACCTTTCACAAGGACTGCTCCCTCCGCGACTCCCTCATCCGGTCCACACTCCCCACTACCTCCACCACCCGCAGCACTTCTCCCTGCAACTGCAGGAAGTGCTATGCTTGCCCCTACACCTCCCCGCTCACCTCCATCCAAGGCACCAAACAAAAGTTCCACATCAGACAGAGGTTCACCTGCACATCTGCTAATGTGGTCTATTGCACCCGCTGCTCCCAATGTGGCCTCCTCTACATTGGGGAAACCAAGCGGAGGCTCAGAGACCGCTTTTTGGAGCACCTGTGCTTGGTGGGTGACAAACAACAACACCTTCCAGTTGCGAACCATTTCAACTCCCCCTCCGACTCCCTGGGCGACATGTCCATCCTGGGCCTCCTCCAGTGTCACAACGACACCACCCAGAAACTGGAGGAGCAGCACCTCATATTCCGCCTTGGAAGTCTACAAACCAATGGTCTCAATGTGGACTTTACCAGCTTCAAAATCTCCCCACCCCCCAGCCTCATCACATGAACAACCCTCCTCCTCATCCCCACCTCCCTGACCTGTCCATCTTCTCTCCCACCTATCTGCTCTGCCCACCTCACTGGCCAATCCCTGCCACTGCCTACCTGCACTCACCTATCACCATCCCACCTACCTTCCCCTGCCCCACCTCTCCTCTCTCTATTTGTTTCGGAGCTCCCTTTCCCCTCCCACATTTCTGAAGAAGGGTCCCAAACCAAACATCAACTTTCTGGCTCCTCTGATGCTGCCTGGTCTGCTGTGTTCCTCCAGCTCTATACCTTGTTATCTCCGACTTCAGCATTGGCAGTTCTTGCTATCTCTGTTTATACTTTGTATCAGCCTAGTGAACCTTCTCTATCCTGCCTCCAGTGTTGTTTATCTTTCCTTCAATAAGTGCATCAAAATTGTTCACAGTATTCCAGCTGCATGTGACTAGTGTCTTGTTTAGTTTTATCAAGCATTGTATATTATTATGGTCCACTCCCTTTGAAAAAAATGTCAACATCCCATTTGCCTGCTGGACTATGTGCTAAATTTGGGCCCTAGCCTTTTGTAATTTATGCACGAGGACTTCCAAATCCCTCTGTATTGCTGCCTTCTGCAGTCTTTCTCCATTTGAATAATATTCAGCTTGTCTATTTTGCCTGCCAATGTGCATATCCACATTAGATTCCATCTAGCTAAGTTCTTGCCCAATCACTTAATCTGTTTATATCCCTCTGCAAACTTTCTGTGCCCTCCCTACCGCTTGCCTTCCCATTTATTGTTGTGTCATCCACAAATTTGGTTACACTACATTCACTTTCCTCATCCAAGTCATTAATATATGTTGTAAATAATTGTAACACCAGAACCGATCCCTGTGGCAATCCACTAGTTACGGGTTATGACGGCCTCTTATCACAACTCCCTGCCTGCTATTAGTTAGCTAATCCTCTATCTATGGTAATTGACTATCTCCAATTCCATCAACTCTTATCTCATTAAATAGCTTAACAAAGTACCTTATCAAATACCTTCTGGAAATGCAGATATATTAAATCCACTGCATCCCCATTCGGTATCCTGCTTACAGTCTAACCATAAGGATGGAATAAGCCACACCCTTTGCTTCTGGTGATCATATCACATTGTCTTCAAACTCAGTGATCATCAGTTTGGCAGACAGCTTGTGGACCTGACAAGTTCTTCTTTCCAGGGTCTTTAACTTCTCCAGGTGCAAAAAAAAGAGACTTGTTTGGAAGATTTGGGAGGCACGAGAGCGACTTCCCACTCAGGTCTGTGACAAACCGCAACTTAAAGCAAATTCATAGGCTGTTTCAGTTCAGTTTTCTTTTCAACCCAATCAGACCTGGTGCCAGCTTGTCTCACAAAAATATCAAATCCAGTTTGTGTAACCAATAAGTGAAGATCACACGGTTCCGCTTTTCCTTAAAGCTACAGGAAAAGTTGACATTTCAAATATTTTCCAGTTTATATTTGTACAAAAAGTATCTATAGATCTCATGCTCTAAATTATTTCAGCATCATTACATTTGTGATAATGTATCTGCAATTATATTGTCATTTCCAGCTACTTGTGAACCATTCTTCTTTTATAAGGTTAAATTTAAAAGCTGCAATGAAATAACTTTGCATTTTAAGATGCAATTTCTTTATAAAGGCAAAGGGATTATGGTCATTGCAAAATTGATGTGGTCATGATGGGCATAAACTTTGAAAAGCCAGTAACAATCCCAAAGTTCCCTTTTCCACGGTAGACTATTTCTTTTGATTTTGATCCAATTTCTTAGAAAAGTACCCTACTGTCTTTTCTGAGTCTGGTTCATTGTTCTACAATAAAACTGAAGTCACTCTCAAATCACTTGCATCAATTACTATTTTAAAGGTTAATTGAATTCAGGAGAGGCCGATACCAATTCAATCATTAGGATTGCCTTTCACTTCTCAAAGTGCTGTTTGATGGTCTCTTGACCATATTACTTTTGCCATTTTTCTGCATAAGTCAACTAGAGGTATTATTGTGCTGAATTTTAGAACTAATTTCCAATTCCCACTTGATTTTAAGAATGGGGAATTCTATCAGGGTCTTTAATTTCACTGTTGGCAACACTTTTCGTTCTGTTATGATATGTTGTAGTTACATCACCCTTGTTTTTGGCAAAATCTATGACTAAGTCAGCTCGTTGTAACTGTTTGAATAAGGTTTCCAATTATGTTACATATTCTTCACAGGTTTTACTTTATATTAATAGTCATCAATGTAAAGTGCACAATTAGGCACGTGAATGGCATCTTGGTTCATGAGTCTTTGGAATGTAGTCTGAGTCTTTGTTAATCCATATGGTTGACTCAACTTTCATACAACTCATTGGGTGTAAAAAAAAATGCTGATATCTCTTTAGCTCTTCATTGTCAATATTACTTGTCAGTACTGTTTCAACAAATCCATCTTAGAAAGGAACGGGAAATGTCAACTCCATCAATACAATCTTCTAACTGAGGAATTGTAAGAATTTGTTACTGTACTTACTTCTGCCTCCCAGGCTTGCCTGTGATTTACGGGTGGTTGATGTTATTACTTAATTGACCTCAATGTTTCTCTTACATTAGAAAGTTCAAGCCACCAAAAGACAAAGAATATATAAGTAGTCTTGTGTGGACCTAAATTTCAGAAGGGTGTAGAAGAGGTCATTGAGAATATAGACTTCACTTCACAAAGCGGGTGGATAGCCAGTACTGTGTAAATAAACAAGAGTTTGTTAAATAAGCAGAATGCTATTGAACGATAGAGAGTTAGTGAAACAGCAATGTTCAGTCCCTGATCTCCATGACTATGCACAGATAGTGTTGGCTTTGTCTTGCTCAATTCTTCTTTCTCGAGTAGCTGCTTGGTTTGCAGTGCTGGACAATGCATTGAGACTGTGTTAACCCCTAAAAGTCTCATGGAGAACCTTTAATTAATCTCCCTGTGGACCTCATTGAGTATGATTTCCCTTGGTAATAGGCAATGCCCTGCCCAGCTAGAACTCATCACCTGAGCCCTTTATAAAGCAGACCCAGGTGATTGTATGTCCTAGTGGATAAAATGCTTAATTGCAATGTGGTTTTGAACTGTTAACAGAAGATTACAAGATCAAGTAATGCTGCGATTACTTTAAAAAAGTGTTCAGTTGTCTATGATAACACTTCTGCACATAAAAAATAAAGCTGACACTGGGATGGATCTGCAGAAATATGTCCTGGGCTGGGACTACTGTTTGTACACCAGGAATCGTGGCTGTATTTGGTGTTCCTTTTTAATTGGGCTCCCTGAGTCATTGACATACAGGGATCTGGGCATACAGGTCCACAGATCCCTGAAAGTGGCAACATAGTGGATAAGGTGGTCAAGAAGGCATACAGCACGCTTGCCTCCATTGGCCAGAGCATCAAATATAAAAGTTGACAAGTTATGTTCCAGCTGTACAAAACTTTGGTTAGGCCACATTTGGAACATTGCATGCAGTTCTGGTTGCCACACCACCAGAAGGACGCGGATGATTTGGGAAGGATGCAGAGAAGATTTGTCAGGATGTTGTCTAGTCTGGAGGGTTTTAGTTATGAAGAGAGGTTGTATAAACTAAAATTGTTTTCACTGGAAAGATGGAGGCTGAGGGGTGACCTCATAGAGGCCTACAAAATTATGAGAGGCATAGATAGAATGGATAGTCTGAAGCATTTTCCCATCTTGGAAAGATCAACTACAAGAGGGCACAGGTTCAAGGTGAGAAGGGGAAAGTTCATGGGTAAGTACCAGAAAAAATTTTCAGACGGAAGGTGGTGGGTGCCTGGAACACACTGCTAGTGGATGTGGTCGAAGGAGGCACATTAGCAACATTTAAGGTGTACCTTGATAGATACATGAACAGGAGGCAAACGGAGGGATAGAAACCACGCTCGAGCAATAAGTCTAAATAAAGATTAGAATTGGTGCAGGTTAAGTGGGCTGAAGGGCCTGTTTTGAATTGTAATTGTAGTTGTAATAATTACATTTGATTAGAAATAGTCAGCATGGCTTTATGAGGGGCAGGTCATGCCTCACAAGCCTTATTGAATTCTTTGAGGACGTGACAAAACACATTGATGAAGATAGATGTGGTGTATATGGATTTGAGCAAGGCATTTGATAAGGTTCCACGTGGTAGGCTCATGCAGAAAGTAAGGAGGCATGTGATTCGGGGAAATTTGGCTGTCTGGATACAAAACTGGCTGTCCAATAGAAGACAGAGGGTGGTCGTAGATGGAAAGTATTCAGCCTGGAGCTCGGTGACCGGTGGTGTACCACAGGGATCTGTTCTGTGACCTCTGCTCGTCGTGATCTTTATAAATGACTTGGATGAGGAAGCGGGAGGGTGGGTTAGGCCGATGACATGAAGGTTGGTGGAGTTGTGGGCTGCGTGGAGGGCTGTTGTAGGTTGCAACGGGACATTGACGGGATGCAGAGCTGGGCAGAGAAGTGGCAGATGGAATTCAACCCAGAAAAGTGTGAAGTGATTAATTTTGGAAGGTCAAATTTGAATGCCGAATACAGGGTTAATGGCAGGATTCTCAGCAGTGTGGAGGAACTGAGGGATCTTGGGGTCCACGTCCATAGATCACCCAAAGTTGCTACCCAAGTTGATAAGGTTGTAAAGAAGGCGTATGGTGTGTTGGCTTTCATTGGCAGGGGAATTGAGTTTAAGAGCCGTGAGGTTATGCTGCAGCTCTATAAAACTCTGGTTAGACCACACTTGGAATATTGTGTTCAGTTCTGGTCACCTCATTATAGGAAAGATGTGGAAGCTTTAGAGAGCGTGCAGAGGAGATTTATGAGGATGCTGCCTGGACTGGAGGCCAGGTCTTATGAGGAAAGGTTGAGGGAGCTAGGGCTTTTCTCATTGGAACGAAGAAGGATGAGAGGTCACTTGATAGAGTTGTACAAGATGATGAGAGGCATGGACAGAGTGGATAGTTAGAGACTTTTTTCCCAGGGTGGAAATGACTATTACAAGGGGGCATAATTTTAAGGTGATTTCAGGAAGGTATAGGGGAGATGTCAGAGGTAGGTTCTTTATACAGAGAGTGGCGGGTATGTGGAATGCACTGCAGGCAGTGGTAGTGGAGTCAGATACTTTAGGGACTTTTAAGCGACTCTTGGATAGGCACATGGAGGATAGTAAATATAGGGTATGCAGGGTAGTTTGATCATAGTAGGATAATAGATTGGCACAAAATTGTGGGCCGAAGGGCCTGTACTGTCCTATGTTCTATGTACACTGGGACCCAGAAGACGTGGGAGTTTAGACCATGCCCTGACAGAACGAGGAAGTGAGTTCCTGCAGCTGCTGCCTGGAGGAAGAGGAGGATATGCTCAGAGATTGGGGCCTAGAGACCAGAGTGGAGCTTACAGCTAAAGTTGATGCAATTGCTTGGCCTGAGTAGGAGTCATTATGTGCTACCTGGAGCCCCAGGACTGTTGCTGCAGTGCCTTGTGCAGTTGCCTAGGAATAGTAGGACCTTTGTTTTAGTCTGTTGCTGAGAGGCAGGTTGTGACCTAAAGAACACCAATGACACCAGCATCGATATCCCCTGTAGCAGGACCCAACTGCACCTATGCTCTGGCAACTGCTACTTCTTCAGCCCCAGGGGTGGCTTTGCCTCCATCACCCTCAGGCCCTTGACAAAGACCCTGGGGGTAAAATGGTAGACCCATCCAGACATGACTATTGAGGGCTGCATGAAAGTAATGGCTGGTGTTGTTGGTCTACCAGCAATTGTCACAGCATCCAAAATATACAGGAAGGCTGTCTTTTTTCCCCTTCTGTCTGAGGGGGTGGTGAATCTAGCCTCAGAGAAGCAGCTCTCTGTGAGAGGGACCTACCTGCCAGTGGATCCCTTGGAGCTCACAATACAGAGGCTGGTGATCTCCAGTGTCTCATCATTTGTTGACAGTGAGCTCTACCTTCTCCATTTGCAGATCCTGGGGGAGGTGAGGTCAAGGATAGCACTCACTCCCCCAGCCTGTTGTGTTTGTGGAGAAGCTCGAGGGGAGGAGAAAGAAATCAAGAAGACCGGGGCTGATGGGAGACTGCAGGATGCATTTGTGGCCAGGAGGAAACACCATCCCCATGGGGAAGATACCCTCATCTGCAGGATGTGGTACTGCACACCCCTCACCCACCCAAGAGGTAGGTCACAAGGACTCTGCCCACTCCTGCTCCTGCATAAGCTGGTTCCAGGACCTCGGATGAGTGCTCCTGCTGCTGAATTGCCATGTGCCACATTCGCCCTCCCCACCCTGGACACAGATCAGGTCCCTGTGAGGGCTGTGATGCTGATACTGAGACCCTCATTTGGTGGGCAGATGGTGGTGAGGAGGAACCTGACTTCCTTGCTCCCCTCGCATTTTTGCCCAATGCCTCGGCTTTTTCCCAGAGGGGCAGGTGAGCCGGTGTCGGGAAGAGAGCAGAACCCCCAATCTCCGCCACCCAGTGACCCAGAGCCTGCTCCAATATAGTCTATTGAGGGAGCACCAGCTGGTGACCTCAGGATGGTAAAATCATCAGGATCCAGAAATAACACCAAAGTGTGGTGACTTCATTGGTGGGTGTGCTCCAGGGCCTGAGGTGGCAGCAGCAGCACTGTAGGTGGTCACTGAGGTCAATGGAAAAGGCAGCATCTCCAGTTGGCATCGGTCAGCTGCGGCAACGTGGTAGACCGAATCAGTATTCCCAGCAGATCGACAGGAACGGCAGTGGTGGCCCTAGAGTGGGACTCCTGGAAATGGACTATGATGCCAGGGCATTGGTGGGTCTGGAGCACATTGTGGAGACCCTCTTTCCCCTTCAGAAATCAGAAGAAGGGTTCTGACTCGAAATGTCAGCTTTCCTGCTCCTCTGACGCTGCCTGGCCTGCTGTACTCCTCCAGCTCCACACTGTATTATCTTTGACTCCAGCATCGGCAGTTCTTACTATCTCTGTAACAATAAGTGTTGTTTCTCAGTTTATTAGAAAACCTGGTTAAACTCTCTTTTGTTCTGGTAACCATAATAAAAAGAAACAACTTGATCATTTTGAGTGATTAAATCAGACATTTACATTTTTACTGCTATGTAGTAATGGGACTTGATTTCAGCAACACTTCCCACCAGAGATGAATAATAACATCATAAGGATACATTCTTGGGTTTTAATTAGTTTGTTCAACAATGGTGAGCCTGCTCTCAGCTGATTAGTTTTGGATATGTGTTTGCTGAGCCGAGTTTGATTATTGTCACATGTACCAAGATACAGTGAAAGGTATTGTGTTGCATGCTAACCATACAAATCATACCTTACGTAAGTACATCAGGGCAACAGAACAGAATGCAGAATTTAGAGGAAGATCAACTCTAATATATGAGAGGTCTGTTCATGAGTCTGATAACAGTGGGGAAGAAGCTGTTCTTAAACCTATTGGTACGTATTTTCAAACTTTTGTATCTTCTGCCCAATGGAAGCATGTGGAAGAGATATAACTGGGTTGGGAGGGGTCTTTGATTATGTTGGCTGCTTTGCTGAGGCAGTGGGAAGTGTAGACAGAGTCAATGGAGGCAGGGTGGTTTTTATGATGGACTGGGCTGCATTCACAACTGTCTATAATTTGTTACAGTCCAGGGCAGAACAGTTGTCACACCAAGCTATGATGCACTTAGATAGGGTGTTTGCTGTATTCTGGCTCCATTTTGTAATTATAATGTTATTTTTCAGATTTTGCTTTGGAATTCATTCTGCAGGTGGGAACGTGTTAATCTTTAATCAGAGTGAGTCCTTTGAGTGAGTGGAATCTTGATGTTAACAGTCCATGATGTTCTGCACCCAGCTAGCATCAACTCAAACTGGCTGTCAGTCAGGTTTAGTCGACCCTGTAGAGCCTGATGTAGCTGTGCTCTGTCATCCACAAAGATCCGCAATGTCCACAACTGCTTCCTCACTGTTACCAGACTTTTGAATGGGCCTCTCGAATGTTAAATAAAAACCGAAAGAACTGCAGATGCTATAAATCAGGAACAAAAACAAAATTGCTGGAAAAGCTCAGAACGGAGTCTGAGGTAAGGTCACCAGACCTGAAATGTTAACTCTGTTTTTTTCCTTCACAGGTGCTGCCAGACCTGCTGAGCTTTTCCAGCAACTTTGTTTTTGTTCCTCTCAAATGTTAATTCTGATCTCTTTCTCTCTGCACATTCTATGCGGCTGTAACATTGTATTCTGTACTCTGTTCTGTTACCTTGATGCACTTTGTGTGGTACAGTCTGCCTGTATAGCACACAACAACACTTTTCACTGTATCTCGGTACATGTGACTGCAATAAATCAATCAATCACCTGCTCCACCCAACAAAAGCACCAACCTGGCGAAGGTGTAATGCCTCTGATTGACCAAAGTGTCTGTTGCCCTCCAACCCCTTCCCTATCCCAGACTCTCCTCAACCATTCCCCATATGAGGCAGCGATGTTCCCCTTGTTGAACCCTTGGAAGGTGGACAAGTTATGGGGTGTTGCTGTTAACTTGCTGCCGCTAACATTTACATCACAGAGAGGACAAGGTGAGGTTAACAAAGACATGGTGCAATCAGCCTTCCACCAACCTCTGACACGTTAGTATCACACTTCCTCTCATTTTTCCTTTTGCTGCTCAGAACTCCAAGGTTAAGTGGGGCAGGAAATTTGTCTGCCCAAAACCCTACGCTTTCTTGTATTCGTCTACACTCACCTGTGGAGGTCACAGCTGGGGTCACTGTCAATAATCCCCTCCCGTAGCCTACCATGCCCTCTGATGGTGTTGCACACACTCCCCCATGAACCTTATGTTCCCCCATCACTTTTCTCATTACCACCTCCACAAATGCTTCTGCTTTAACCAGCCCATCCCTCCAAACCATAACTCCCCTACTCTTTTGGCAGTAAATTGCCTGCGCCCCTCCCCACTTTCCCCGAACTCCTGCTGTCCCTACAGGCTTTCCCAACCCTTCTTGCACTCTCCTTTGAGATCAATGAACAGATTTTTAGGGCAGTAGCCTCAGTGGTTAGCACTGCTGCCCCACAGCGCCATGGACCTGGGTTCAATTCCAGCCTCCGGCACCTGCCTGTGTGGAGTTTGCACATTCTTCTTGTTATCTTTGTGGGTTTCCTCTGGGTGCTCCGATTTCCTCCCATAGTCCAAACATGG
The DNA here is from genome assembly GCA_024137785.1 of Ginglymostoma cirratum. Taxonomy (NCBI): domain Eukaryota; kingdom Metazoa; phylum Chordata; class Chondrichthyes; order Orectolobiformes; family Ginglymostomatidae; genus Ginglymostoma; species Ginglymostoma cirratum. The sequence continues at coordinate 718,832 of JAHRHZ010000210.1, read as the reverse complement.
GCAGGTTAGGTGGATTGGCCATGCTAAATTGCCCATAGTGTCTAGGGATGCATAGGTTAGGTGGATTAGCCACTAGAAATGTGGGGTTACAGGGATATGGTCAATGGGTGAGTCTGCGTGGGATGCTCTTCGGAGAGCCGTATGGTCATGTTGGGCTGAATGGCCAGTTTCCATACTGTAGGGATTCAATGATTCTATGAGTATTCACCTCTGACTGACCTTGATGAGCAACCCAGTCAATTTTAGGGGTTTGTGATCACAGATACCCAATATAGGCAGGTGACAACTTGTAACAGTTGTCTGCCAGTTTATTGATTTCATTTGGAAGCAGCAGTTTTGAAATTATCCATGAGTGAATTAGACAAAGAAATGATCTGACTGTGAGACAAGTGAATGTTTCACTGGTCCTGAAGCTGTACTCTAGTATGGAGAAGTGGGGGCAGGGGTATTGAAACGGTGCATTGTTTATCCCTGACCTTGTATAATCTTTGGTGGTAATTGTCTTTATTCTTCCCTCGGGCTAATGGAGACGATTTCTTTGTCTTCCCCTGAGGCTGGAAATTCATTCCCCTGGATCCCCTTGCTCTCTCTGTCTCCCTCTCTACCCTCCCATCGCTGTCCTGGGACTGGCCATTTACGCTGTGTCTATCACCTGCCTGAGCTCTCTCAGCCAATGCCCACAGGCAGCTACCCATGATGCCAGAATGATCACTGTCCCCTTGCCCACCTTAATTTTCATTCCTTTCAAGAACCAAACTTCTTATTTATCAAACTACTGCGTTGATGATGGAGTTCTGTGGTGCTTGATAAATCTTTGATGTAACCTATGATTTTGATGATTCTGAACAATTTCCTTTTGTTTTCATGTCCTGCAGATCTGTTTCTATTTGCAGAAGGTTCTTTACTGCTGTCACAACCAGGCTACACCGAAAATAGTAAATGTGGAATTGCCACCTGAGGCAGTGAGTGCCCCACAAACAGACCTTCCAAACCAGGCTGGTTCTGTTGGTACCGAGTCACTGATTACACTGAGTTCTCCTGTGTTTGATATGAGAGGGAGCTGTTTAACTCTTCCTGCACCTCCCAGGGAATATTGATCCATCACTTGGCCACTGGATTTGTTGAAACACACACAGTCAGAAGCTGGCAGTTGAAGACTTGTCCTGGAGCCTGGACCATATGAACATAGAAAAGAAGAGGAAGAAAAGCCCATTAGCCCCAGTGAGCCTGCCCCGGGTTCATTCACACACCCACTGATCCACCATGAACCACGTCCTGACCCGGGAAAGGGAAACAGAAGAGTGAATAAACAGCTGCAGCCAATTCAGGACAAACTCAGGGGAAATTCATCTCCAGCTGCTTCTTAGAGGGTGGGAGTGACTCCAGCCCACCACTTGTTCGGAAACCCTGTTCCAGATATCAAGGACCCTGCCGTTTAATCTAACTCTGTGTCTATGGATTTAATTCACAGACCCTCTAGTCTGACCATCCTGATCCTTCTCAAATACCTCACCCAATTAGTTAGTCTGACATTCCCTCCATCATTTTAAGTGTCTTCATCATGTCCCTCTCAGCCTGCCTTTCTATCAATCACCTGACCCCCTTGGAGCTGATCCCCTGAACTAAAATCTATCAGACTTTGTGTCATTCTAGTCACTGTCCACAGAATCTCAATCTCCTTCACCAGGCATGGGCACCAAAACTGGAGCCATCACTCTAGGTGTGGATGGACAAGGTGGCAGTGCCACCCCAGTCTAAATACAGCGCTTTTTTTTTAGACTCGAGGTAACCCTGATGAAGAGATAACAAGGTGTGGAGCTGGATGAACACAGCAGGCCAAGCAGCATCAGAGGAGCAGGAAAGCTGATGTTTCGGGCCTAGACCCTTCTTCAGAAATGGGGGAGGAGAAGGAGGTCTTGAAATAAATAGGAAGAGAGGGGGAGGCGGATAGAAGATGGATAGAGGAGAAGATAGGTGGAGAAGAGACAGACAAGTCGAAGAGGCGGGGATGGAGCCAGTAAAGGTAAGTGTAGGTGGGGAGGTAGGGAGGAGATAGGTCAGTCCAGGGTGGACGGACAGGTCAAGGGGACGGGATGAGGTTAGGAGGTAGGAGATGGGGGTGGGGCTTGAGGTAGGAGGAGGGGATAGGTGAAAGGAAGGACAGGTTAGGGAGGTGGAGATGAGCTGGGCTGGTTTTGGGATGCGGTAGGGGGAGGGGAGATTTTGAAGCTTGTGAAGTCCACATCGATACCATTGGGATGCAGGGTTCCCAGGCTGAATATGAGTTGCTGTTCCTGCAGCCTTCGGGTGGCATTGCAAGAGGCTCAGGATGGACATGTCGTCTGAGGAATCCCCTTCCCGCCCCCATTTCTGAGGAAGGGTCTCGGCCCAAAACATCAGCCTTCCCGCTCCTCTGATGCTGCTTGGCCTGCTGTGTTCATCCTGCTCCACACCTTGTTATCTCAGATTCTCTAGCATCTGCAGTTTCTACTATCTTTGAAACAATTTTAACCCTGAGGAGACTCTGTTTTCCCTCCCACTGGACGCCCTCACCACTTGTCTATCTTTAATGGTGATGGGAGAGAGATCGAAACAAACTGTCCTGTCTCTATACATGTAACAACAAGTGGCTGGAACTGGTGTTTGACAATGTATTTGCTAAAACCCGCTTTCATAGCCATATCACATTCCTCAGTGACTGCCTCTGGCTCAGACACACCTCGCGTGGATTCCAACTGAAGTTTCATTCCTTGTGTTTTGAATTCACCCAGGATCCCAGGTATCCCCATGATGTTCAATGTTCCACAGACAGCTGTTCTCGCCTCATCCTGTGATCCACACTCAGTGCCATGTGTTGCCATATGCCCACTCTTAACCTCTTTGTCATTCAGCACCACCTCATGCTGGCTCAGAGCTGCCTAAACCCTAGTTCGACTTCATCCACTGGCTCATTGAATGTGCTACAAGAAACTCATTTTTTCCTTTCAGGTGTTAAGGAACACAAACTGCAACATCTCAGAGATACACATGCTCTTCTGGAATGTTCCTAGTCTCCCCTTCCCTCTGATTCCATCCCCTCTCCTCACCCCACCTCCTATTGTGTAAATACTTTCACTTCTGACCTGCTCTCTAATGCTGTACTCAAAGGTCTCAGTTTTATCTCACTGCATCCCCACCTCAGTGAATTTTGGGCATGACATGATATTTGATCTCTTCTTCCATCGCATTCACCTCCATGCCTATTTCTTTGGACAAGAACACTCTCCCTGTCCCACAGACCCTTTCATCCACCTCGAACTCTCTTCCTCCACCTGGACCCTTCCCTCTGGCCTTTTCCCTGCACTCGACCAGTTCATTGAGAGCTGTCAATATTTGTTACCTCAATTTCTCTACTCCCCTTACCCATTCCAACTTATCTCCCTCTGAACTGGCTGCCATCTGTGCTCTCAGACCCAACCCTGACTTTGTAAATTAAGCCTGCTAACAAGGGTGGTGCTATTGTTGTCTGGTGGACTGATTGCTACATTGCAGAGGCTGAGCAACAGCTCTCTGATACCAAGATGTAGAGCTGGATGAACACAGCAGGCCAGGCAGCATCAGAGGAGCAGGAAAGCTGACGTTTCGGGTCGGGGCCCTTCCTCAGAAATGGGGGAGGGGAAGGGGGCTCTGGAATAAATAGAGAGACGGGGGACAGTGATAGCAGGTGGATAGTAGAGCGGATAGGTACGAGAGAAGATGGACAGGTCAAGGAGGCTGGTATGAAGGTAGTAGAGGTGAGTGTAAGTAGGAAGTGGGGGTGGGGATTGGTCAGTGAGGTGGGGGGAGTGGATAGGTGGGAGAGAAGACAGACAGGTCAATGAGCCGGGGATGAGGGGGGTGCTGGTCTTGAGATGAGGTCAGGGGTGGGGAGATTTTGAAGATAGTATAGTCCATATTGAGACCATTGGGTTGTAGACTTCCAAGGCGGAATATGAGGTGCTGTTCCTCCAGTTTCCGGGTGGCATCATTGTGACACTGGAGGAGGCCCAGGATGGACGTGTCGTCCAGAGAGTGGGAGGGGGAGTTAAAGTGGTTCACGACTGGGAGGTGTTGTCGTTTGTGGCGAACCCAGTGTAAATGTTCCTCTGAGTCTCTGCTTGGTCTCACCGATGTAGAGGAGGCCACATCAGGAACAGAGGATACAATAGACCATGAGTGAATGTCTTTCCCTGAGTGAGCTCTCTGATACCTCCTCTTATCTCTCCCTGATCGATGACCCCACAACAGAACATCAGGCCATTGTGTTCAGAATGATCATGAACTTATTTCATCTGGTGATCTCCTCCCTCCACTGCCTTCAAGCTGATCGTCTCCCAAACCTGCACAGCCTGCTTCTTCCTCCTTCCCAAAATTCACAAACAGGGCTGTCTGGGCAGGCCGATTGTTTCTGTGTGCTACTGCCCCCACAGAACTCATCTTTTGCTATCTCAACTCGGTTTTTTTTCCTCCCCTTGTCCAGCCCCTTTCCACTTATATCCATGATTCCTCTGACACTTTAGGACAGTTTCAGAATTTCCAGTTTACGTGCTACAGTTGTCTCCTCTTTATCATGGACTTACAATCCCTTTAAATGTCCATTCCCCCATCAGGATGGTCTCAAGGCTCTCCACTTCTTCCTGGAGAAAAGACCTGAGCCATCCCCATCGACCACCATCCTCCCTCCACCTGGCTGAGTTTGTCCACACCCTGAACAACTTGTTTAACTTCTCTCACTTTCTTCAGGTCAAAGGGGTGGCCATGGGTACATGTATGGCCCCCAGTTATGCCTGTCTCTTTGTGGGGTACGTGGAACATTCCTTGTTTCAGTCCTATTCTGGTCCCCACGCACAACTCTTTCATCAATGACACAATTGGTACTGTCTCATCTGGAATCAGAAACGTTTATCCATTTTGCTTCCAATTTCCATCCTGCTCTCACCTTTGCCTGGCCCACCTCTGACTCCTCTTTTCCCTTCCTTGACATCTCTGTTTCCATTCCCAGGGATAAGCTGGCCTTCGATATACACTACAAACTTAATGACTCCCACCATTACCTTGACTACATATCCTCACACCTGCTTCCTCTATTCCATTCTCTTAGTTTCTCCATCTCTGTCTCATCAGTTCTGGTGATGCCAACTTTAAGAAGAGAGCCTCCAAAATGCCATCTTCCTCAACTGAAGATTCACCAGCTCCATGACTGACAGGGCCCTTAGTCAGGTCCGACCAATCTCCCTCACTTCAGCCCTCACCCCACTATTCCCTCCCACAACAACGATGAGGTCTCCCTTGTCTCTGTCTACTATCCCTCAGTATCCACATCTAGAGGATGATTCACTGCCATTTCTGCCACCTCCAGTGAGATGCAGCGCCAGACACATATTCCCCTCCCCTTCCTTGTCAGCCTTCCACAAGGACTGTTCCCTCCGGGACACCCTGGTCCTTTCCTCCTTCACTTCCAACACATCCCCACACCACCACAGCACCTTTCCTTGCAATCACAGAAGATGCAACACCTGCCTGCCTTCTTCCTCTCTCCTCACTGTCCAAGGGCCCAGACACACCATCCAGGTGAAGCAGTGCTTTACCTGCACTTCACTCAATCTAGTCTATCTATTGTATTGGCTGCTTGCAACGTGGTCTCCTCCGCAATGGGGAAATGAAGCGCAGACTGTGTCACCTACATTGTGTCTGCATAAAAAGACCCTGTGCTGCCAGTTGCTTGCCACTTCAATACATTATTGTGTTCTTTGGCCAACATCTCTCTTTCAGACTTGCTGCAGTGCTCCAGTGAAGCTCAGCACAAGCTGGAAGAACAACACCTCGCTTTCTGTTTGGGAATGCTGCAGACTTCTGGACTTAATATCAAATTCAACAATTTTTTTAGGGCTTAATTGTCCCCATTAGCAGCTTTTCATTCCTCAAAACTGACCTTTATCAATTCCTTTGTCTGTTCAACTGTTTTTCTCTCTCTTTGGGCTCTTTTTCCACCTATTGTTTACTCTCCATCCACTCCATCTTTTGTGTAAAAACCATCCTTTTCCTAACTACCATCAGTTCTAAAGAAGGGCCACTGGACCCAAAGCTTTAACACCCACAGTTCTTTCAACTTTTTGACTGGAACTCATTGTGAGTGGTGTTTACACTGTTGTTTTACTAGCAGTAAGGGAGGTGAAATGAGATGGCATGGCAATGGGATGTATGTGCAGAGCGAGGAACAACCAGCAATAAGTAGATGATTGGTTTGTACAATTGTAACCAGTGTGAATGTCAAAGGTCATTAGCCTGAAAACTCTCTGGCTCCTGGGCAGCTGGTTTTTGAATGATCCGGTGGGAGAAGATTTTCCGAATTGGACAGAGCAGGCTATATCTCTAACTCTCTGCAGAAAGTTAACTCAAGCCTAAAAACTATCTCCCAATGTTTTCTATAAGAATCATAGAATCCCTAAACTGTGGAAACAGGCCTGTTGGCCCAAAAAGTCCACACCAACCCTCAGAGTATCCCACCCAGGTCCTTCCTCCTTTAACCCACCAAAGCTAGGCATCCCTGGACACTATGGGCAATTTTGCATTGCCAATCCACCTAACCTGCACATCTTTGGACTGTGGGAGGAAACCCATGCAGACACAGAGAGAATGTGCAAACTCCACACAGGCAGTTGCCTGAGGTTGGAATTGAACCTGGGTCCCTGGTGCTGTAAGGTAGTAATGCTAACCACTGTGCCTCCCTCACTGGTTGCCTCTAACCAGTGACCCTCCTCTGTTGCTTCTAACCAGTGACCCTCCCCTGTTGCCTCTAACCAGTGACTGTAAGATGAAGCAAATAATGTGTAAAGCCCCTGTGTCTTCAAAAGAACTGAATGTGTGGAAGAAGGTCTTGGGAAGAAATCCACATGCCTTATCAAAGCGTGCATACTGGTGCTATTTAGTGTTTCCCAGTATGTTTTTCTTCCTCCCATGACACCAACACTTTTTGCCTGTGTCTGTCTGTATGTGTGTGATGTAGGGGTTTTAAAAAGTTAGAGTTTTAACTTGCAGAGCCTTGATGGTTGATGTTACATACCCTTTGCCTGTGGGTTAGGATATTATTATTTATAATAAACAGTAGTTAACTGTTAACTCGGTTCCATTAGATGGGTAAATTATGTACTTTGATTCAATCATTAACTTTTGTATCAAGCCCAGGAGCAGCGCTAGAATCGGTGCACTTTTCCAAGTAGGGTGTGAAAGCTCATTAGTTCCATATCTCTCTTCTCAGAGTCCTGTTAGCATGTGACTGTTGTTAGAGTTAAACCAACATGTACATCATTAACATATACATTGTAGTTATCCTCCAGGGAACACAATGAAACAGTTACCAGTGATCAAATGATATCAGAGATAATAGGAACTGCAGATGCTGGAGAATCCGAGATAACAAGCATGGGGCTGGATGAACACAGCAGGCCAAGCAGCATCATAGGAGCAGGAAAGCTTGATGTTTCGGGCCTAGACCCTTCAACAGAAATGGGGGAGGGGAAGAGGGTTCTGAAATAAATAGGGAGAGAGGAGGAGGCGGATAGAAGATGGATAGAGGAGAGGATAGGTGGAGAGGAGGCAGACAAGTATTCTAAGGATGCCTACCCTGAAGAAGTTACCCTCCTCCCTCCAGACAAACCTCAGGGAATCTCTCTCCCACTGCAACTCTCTCATAATACTTGTCTGCCTCCTCTCCACCTATCCTCTCCTCTATCCATCTTCTATCCGCCTCCCCCTCTCTCCCTATTTATTTCAGAACCCTCTTCCCCTCCCCCATTCTGATGAAGGGTGTAGGCCCGAAACGTCAAGCTTTCCTGCTCCTATGATGCTGCTTGGCCTGCTGTGTTCATCCAGCTCCACACCTTGTTATACCAGTGATCAAATGCTTGCTCTGTTTTGGGATTGGAGAGTGCACTGATTTGTTATTGAGACTACCTTTCCTAAAAGACTTTCATGAACCTAGAACCTTACAGTGAGAAAGACTTCAATGAATCCACAAGTGTTTGTCATACCTGGTTTGAGAAGGATCTTGGTGGTGGAACTTTTATTAACACGGAAAATCTCCCAGAAACTGCCTCAGTTCACCAGCTTTGTAAACCAGAAGTACTTTCTGGGTAATCATGAAGTGTATGTCTACTTTAGAGATTGAATGCACACCTACAGCAGGTAGAATTTTGACTGAGGTTTAGCCAGGTATTTTTGAATGCAGATTGTGTTTTCATACAAGCGCTGAACGGCCAAATTTACAATATGAATACTTACTGTCCCACCTTTATCAGCGCGGTCTCAGGTCCTCAGGAAATGGTTTGCAGGCAGCTGCCACTGTGTATTAATATCTGTACCTTGTGTTTTTTTTTGATAAGTGTTCCTATGTAGTTTCTCTGGAGTGAGTGTCTGGGAGATTGGTCTTCATTTCTGGGAGGGAGTGACCAGACTAGTCCTGAGGGCTGGACATTGCTCATTCGGTGCAGAGGGGAGAGTTGTCCAGGCTCTCAAAGATCAGTGAAATGTGGGATGGTGGTCCAAATACAGCACAATGCTGCCCTCTGCTGGGTTCAGTGGCCAATGGTAGCACAAATGAATTCCCACTCATATTTTCCAGGTTGTCAGATGTCCAGGTGTGGATAGACATACCACAGTTTGAATTTGTGTCCCTGAGGGGGGATGAAAATCAACCAGGTTCCTGAGATGCTCAAACATTGGGCAAGTAAGGGCTGGGCATTGGTATTCCTGAATTTCCTTTCTGCGATTGGTATTTGCTGTCTGAGATCCCTTTGTTCCTTTAACCCCCAAGACCCACTCCTCCTAAGTACTCAGTGACCTCTCTAAACATCTTCCCAAAATTTACTACCTCACATTTACCTGTGTTAAACTTTATTTGCTAATTGTTTGCATATTCTGAAAGTTTATTAACATCCTCCTGCCACTTGTTCAGTTTTCACCATCTCCACAGTTTGGAGATTCTCACAGTTTGGAGACTCTGCAAATTCAGAAATTCCAGGGAGGAATTTTTCCATTCTCAGTGAAAGGGTTTTGTCAAGTGAGATTCATGGGACCTGGTCTGTCGTGGCTTGGAGTGATTTTTCTCACATAATCTTTCACCTTCACCTTGTTAATTATACTCCAGGCTCTTGGGCTCCTCTCTCAGGAAGTCACATGCGTAGAGAGTTTAGCCACTTTTGGAGTACTGTGTACAGTTCTGGTTGCCCTGCTATACGAAAGGCATTATTAAGTTGAAGTGCAGGAAAAATGTACAAAAATGTTACCAGGACTGGAGGGTTTGAGTTGTAAGGACAGGCTGGATAAACTGGGATTATTTTCACTGCAGTGTAGGAAACTGAGGGGTGATCTTATGGAGGTTTATAAAATCATGTGGAGCATAGATAAGGTGAATAGCAAAGCTCTTTTCCCTGGTGTAGGAGAGTGCAAAACTGGAAGGCATAATTTTAAGGTGACAGAAGAAAGATTTAAAAGTTACCTGAGGGGTAACTTTTTCACACAGCAGGTGGTTCCTATGTGGAATGAGATGAAGAGAAAGTGGAAGATGCAGTTACAGTTATACCATTTAAAAAACATTTGGACAGGAACATGAATAGGAAAAGTTTAGTCAGATATGGGCCAAACGCAGTCAAATGGGGCTAGTTAAGTTTGGGAAAACAGGTCAGCATGGATGAGTTGGATCGTAGGTGGCTCAGTGGTTAGTCCTGCTGTCTCATCGTGCTAAGGACCTAGGTTTGATTCCACCCTTGTCTGTGTGGCGTTTGTACATTCTCCCCGTGTATATGTGGATTTCCTCTGGGTGCTCTGGTTTCCTCCCACAGTCCAAAGATGAGCAGGTCAGATGGATTGACCATGCTAAATTGCCCACAGTGTCCAGGGATGTCTATACTGGGTGGATTGGCAATGGGAATTGAAGGGTTTTGGGTGGGGATGCTCTTCTGAGGGTCAGTGTGGGTTGAATGGTCTGCTTCCACACTGTAGGGATCCTATGACGTGTCTCTTTCTGTGCAGTATGACTCTGAGTTAGTAGGTGAGTTACATGCCTTTCTTAGCCTTTGATCCATTGTGTTATATCCATTGTGTTTATGTGGTGAGTCCAGTTGAGTTCTGGCCAATGGCACCCCAAGTATGTTGATAGTGAGGGATTCAATGATGGCAACACCATTGAATGTCAAGGGCCAGTGGTTAGATTCTCTCGTATTGGAGATGGTCATTGCCTGACATTTGTGTGGCGTGAATGTCACTTGCCACTTGTCAGCACAAGCCTGGATATTGTCCAGATTTTGTTGCATGTGAACATGAACTGCTTCAGTATGTGAGGAGTCATGCATGGTGCTGAACGTGTGCAATCATTGGCGAACATCCCCTCTTCTAACCTTATGGTGAAGGGAAGTTCATTGATGAAACAATTTAACATGGTTGGGCCCTGAAGAACTCCTGCAGAGATGTGCTGGAGCTGAAATACCTGACGTCCAACAACCATAACAATCTTCTTATGTGTTAGGTATGACACCAACCAGCTGAGCATTTGTTTCTGATTCCCATTGACTTCACTTCTGCTAGGGCCATACTTGTTGCCACACTTGATCAAATGAAGCCTTGATGTCGAGGGCTGTCACCTCACCTCACCTCTGGAATTCAACTCTTTTATCCAAGCTTGAACCAAGACCATAACGAAGTCAGGAGCTGAATGGCCCTGACATCAATGAAGAAATTTCTCCTCATCGTTAGAATGTCGAATCTCTGCCCAAACCTCATTTTGAGGCTGAGTCTGTAAATCCTTTTGAAGGGAACAGGAGGGTTTAAATGCAAAGAGAGATTGCGATTAGACTGATGAGCCATGTTGAGAAGCAGTGCACAGATGTGCCAAATGAATGTTACCAGAACATTTCATAATCTTTTGAGGCATGTGTCAGGACAGTCAAAGCTTCCCAATACCCACATATTTGTGGAATTTTGTCTGGTCTCCACCCTCACTATCTCAGGGACTCTCTGACAAACTGTGATATGTCTGTTCGTCTCCTGGCAAAGGTAACATGGAAAATAAAATCCAAAAGAACTGCGGATGCTGTAAATCAGGAACAAAAACAAAGTTGCTGGAAAAGCTCAGCAGGTCTGGCAGCATCTGTGAAGGAAAAAAACAGAGTTAACATTTCGGGTCTGGTGTTTTTGTAACATGGAAAATGTCTGCTGTATAACACAGCAGTTGGAGTGGAGTTGGAGGAACACATTTCTGAAGAAGGATCCCAACCCAAAACATCAGCTTTCCTGCTCCTCTGATGCTGCCTGGCCTGCTGTGGTCCTCCAGCTCCACACTGTGTTATCTCTGACTTCAGCATCAGCAGTTCTTACTCCCACCCACCTTCCTGCAAAAATGCCATCCCCTATTCCCAAATCCTTCGCCTCCACCGTATCTGCTCCCAGGATGAGGCATTCCACTCCCATACATCTCAGATGTCCTCGTTCTTCAAGGACCGCAACTTCCCCCCCGCAGTGGTCGAAAATGCCCTCGACAGTGTCTCCCGCAACTCATCCCTCACACCCCGTCCCCGCAATAACAACCAAAAAAAAATCCCCCTCGTCCTCACGCACCACCCCACCAATCTCCGGATCCAACGCATCATCCTCTGACACTTCCACTATCTGCAATCCGACCCCACCACCAAAGACATTTTTCCCTCTCCACCCTTGTCTGCTTTCCGGAGGGACCACTCTCTCCGTGACTCCCTTGTCTGCTCCACACTCCCCTCCAGCCCCACCACACCCGACACTTTTCCCTGCAACCGCAGGAAGTGCTACACCTGCCCCCACACCTCCTCCCTCACCTCCATCCGAGGCCCCAAGAAGACTTTCCACATCAAGCAGGTGTTCACCTGCACATCTGCTAATGTGGTATACTGCATCCACTGTTCCCGTTGTGGCCTCCTCTACATCGGGGAAACCAATCGGAGGCTTGGGGACCGCTTTGTAGAACACCTGCACTCGGTTCACACTAAACAACTGCACCTCCCAGTCGCGAACCATTTCAACTCCCCCTCCCATTCCTCAGACGACATGTCCATCTTGGGCATCCTGCAGTGCCACAACGATGCCACCCAAAGGCTGCAGGAACGGCAACTCATATTCAGCTTGGGAACTCTGCAGCCCAATGGTATCAATGTGGATTTCACAAGCTTCAAAATCTCCCCTCCCCCAACCGCATCCCTAAATCAGCCCAGCTCATCCCTGCATCCCTAACCTGTTCTTCCTCTCACTTATCCCCTCCTCCCACCTCAAGCCGCACCCCCATCTCCTATCTACTAACCTCATCCCGCCCCCTTGACCTGTCCGTCCTCCCTGGACTGACCTATCTCCTCCCTACCTCCCCACCTACACTCACCTTTACCAGCTCCATCCCCGCCTCTGACTTGTCTGTCTCCTCTCCACCTATCCTCTCCTCTATCCATCTTCTATCCACCTCCCCCACTCTCCCTATTTATTTCAGAACCCTCTTCCCCTCCCCCATTTCTGATGAAGGTTCTAGGCCCGAAACATCAAGCTTTCCTGCTCCTATGATGTTGCTTGGTCTGCTGTGTTCATCCAGCTCTACACCTTGTTATCTCGAAATGTCTGCTGTTTTTTGGATTTGCTGCCATTGTTCACTGAATCCACCAGATGGCAGAATTGTGCCACATTCTGAAATAAAGCCAACAAACATTCAGCCGGTCAGGGAGCGTCTGTGGAAAGCAAAATAGGTTCAATGGCTTAGGTCAAAAACTTTTCAACAGAACCAGGAAAAGTGAGGAATGTAAGTGACAAGGTAGAAAGTGGAGTAAAAGAACAGGAGGTGAAGTGTGGCATTGATTGGGACACAGGAGAGATTAAATGATGGATGGGTTGCTGGTTGGTGGAAGACCAAAGGGGGTGGAAATAGGAAAAGTCCTCCCACCCACCTTCCTGCAAAAATGCCATCCCCTATTCCCAAATCCTTCGCATCCGCCGTATCTGTTCTCAGGATGAGGCATTCCACTCCCGTACATCTCAGATGTCCTCATTCTTCAAGGACCGCAACTTCCCCCCCGCAGTGGTCGAGAACGCCCTCGACCGTGTCTCCTGCATTTCCTGCACCTCATCCCTTCCACCCCGTCCCCGCAATAACAACCAAAAAAGAATCCCCCTCGTCCTCAAGTACCACCCCACCAATCTCCGGATCCAACGCATCATCCTCCGATACTTCCGCCATCTGCAATCAAACCCCACCACCAAAGACATTTTCCCTCCCCACCCTTGTCTGCTTTCCGGAGGGACCACTCTCTCCATGACTCCCTTGTCCGCTCCACACTCCCCTCCAGCCCCACCACACCCGGCACTTTTCCCTGCAACCGCAGGAAGTGCTACACCTGCCCCAACACCTCCTCCCTCACCCCCATCCCAGGCCCCAAGAAGACTTTCCACATTGAGCAGATATTCACCTGCACATCTGCTAATGTGGTATACTGCATCCGCTGTACCCGTTGTGGCCTCCACTACATTGGGGAAACCAAGCAGAGGCTTGGGGACCGCTTTGCAGAACACCTGCGCTCAGTTCGCAACAAACAATTGCACCTCCCAGTTGCGAACCATTTCAACTCCCACTCCCATTCCTCAGACGACATGTCCATCCTGGGCCTCCTGCAGTGCCATAACGATGCCACCCAAAGGCTGTAGGAACAGCAGCTCATATTCAGCTTGGGAACCCTGCAGCCCAATGGTATCAATGTGGATTTCACAAGCTTCAAAATCTCCTCTCCCCCAACCGCGTCCCAAAACCAGCCCAGCTCGTCCCCGCCTCCCTAGCCTGTCCTTCCTCTCACCTATCCCCTCCTCCCACCTCAAGCCGCACCCCCATCTCCTATCTACTAATCTCATCCCGCCCCCTTGACCTGTCCATCCTCCCTGGACTGACCTATCTCCTCCCTACCTCCCTACCTACACTCACCTTTACTGGCTCCATCCCCACATCTTTGACTTGTCTGTCTCTTCTCCACCTGTCCTCTCCTCTATCCATCTTCTATCCGCCTCCCCCTCTCTCCCTATTTATTTCAGAGCCCTCTTCCCCTCCCCCATTTCTGAAGAAGGGTCTAGGCCCGAAACATCAAGCTTTCCTGCTCCTATGATGCTGCTTGGCCTGTTGTGTTCATCCAGCTCCACACCTTGTTATCTCTGAGACAAAGGGTGTGTCTGGAAGAGGTGTGAATGGCAGAATGACATCAGCTGTTGGTCCAAAAGCTAGGAGACAGCTTCAAATCAAGAGTTTGGGAAAACAAAGGAAAAAGACCAAAGTATTTAATACAGAGGACTGTGGTGAGGAAGATGGTGGAGTGGTGAAAATGTGACAAGCCCAGGAATCCAGGCATTCAGGCTAAAGCTCTGAGGACATGGGTTCAATTGCTGTGAAGGAATAAAACTAGGAAGTAAAGCTAGTTTCAATGATGGCACCTGTGACGTTATTGTCAATTGTTGTAAAAGCTCATCCGATTTATTACCTTCCTTTCGGGAGGGAAATCTATCATCCTTAATGTTCATCGCCTGAAACTTGTCACAATGTGGTCCCTGTCACTCTGAAACTCACATCACACAGCAAACAGAAAGCTCAGGGCCAGTCCAAGGCACCGCTATGCAGGCATTGCCTTTATAACAAACAAAAGCTATATAAGGGATCATTGTTGAGAAATAGAATTCTTGTGGAGTGAGGAACCTTGACGCCTTAACAAAATATCCAGTTCTGAATTAGAAGGCTCTGGACACCATCAGTTAGATCCTGCAGCCACAGAGCCCAATAACAGGTAGCAACATTACACATCATGATCTGGAGGGAAGGTCTTCAACAGATCAATACCAACTGATCCATCAGAAACAGACCAGAATGACCCAGTGAGACCCTGGACACAGCTGGGGGTTCTGTTAGGAGTGAAGGTCACAATCAGGGTTCCATCAGCTGAAACGATTGTAGACAGTAGGGTTTAGCAACCTTCATCCCACCACTGTGACCCCATTGCAAAGCTTCACAATTGTTGAGAACGCTCGGTGAGACCAGGGATTTGTTACAGCAGGTGGGATACAGGGTACGGGGGTGAGAACTTGGACAGAGCTCTACAGTGGACATTTCTGCCTCCAAGACTGGCACTTCAAAATTTCAACCTGTGCCCCCACCCCCTACTTTGCTGTAGCTTCTAGAGAACCAACACCCCCCTCATTAATGTACTGACCAGTTTGCCAGTAGACTTCAGGACAAAGGCAGGGATTGTGATTTGGTTTCAGACACAGGACTCTCTGAGTGAGACATAGGGCTGGCAATCTTATTGGGACTGTAATAGGCACTGTAACAGGATGGAAACAGTAAGCTAGGCATCGAGACAGGAAGAGTTGTGTGGGCACCTGTAGTCTAATGCATTAGCCACGTTGCTGTCCTATGTTCACAGATATGTGCGACTGGGAGTTTTCACCACAGCTGGGATCACATGTACAAGTGGCCAGCACAAGTCATGATTGAAGATAGATTCCAAGTCAAGCGCTAATATTTCACCACTGCTGATATTCAAAGACAGGTAACCGGCAAAGTGGGAATCTATGTTCAATGTAACAAAAGCCAGACTCATTGTAAGTAAGAGTTCACCAATGTACTGGGCAGGAGGATTGACTTTGAAATACAGATATGGAAGTTCTGCATGATCACCACACATCTCCTACATTGTACTGATGGGCCAGTGGTACACGGACTGCCAGGAGACGGCAAATTGTAAGTTGTGATGATCCACAGGATGGGACAGTACCACTGTCAGATAGAAAAGGCAAGGATGACCCCACTGAATGTTCTCAAGAGTTACAATGGGACTAGCTGGATAGGTTTGACAGTGTGGGTAATTTTGCAGAAAAAAACCTTCTCCACCTTAAAGATGATGCAGTTTTTTTTTCAAACAGCTACACCATACAATCATAAAATAATTAGGAGTAATCCATTGAAATCTTTGAGCCTACTTCACCATTCCATAGGATCGTGGCTGATCCAACATTTCTTAAGCCACTTTCCTGCCCTTTCCCCATAACCCTTGATTCCTTGACTGATCAGGAATCTATTGATCTCAGCCTTAAATGTACACAAGGAGTCTTCCCCCACAGCTCTCTGGATTTCCAAAGACTCTCAATCTAATGAGGGAAGAAATTCCTTCTCATTTCAGTCTTAAATTGGGGCCCCTTATTCTGAGACAATGCCTCCGGTCCTAAACTCTCCAATAAGGGAAAAATCCTTTCTGCATATAACCTGATAAGTCTCTTAAAAATCCTATATGTTTCAATCAGATCATCTCTCATTCTTCTAAACTCCAGTGAGTAGAGTCTTAATCTGTTTAGCTTTTACTCATAAGACAATTCCTCCACACCAAGGATTATCCTAGTGAACCGTCTCTGAACTGCCTTCAATGAAGTGATATCTTTCCTTAAATAAGGGGAACAAAATTGCTAACAGTTTTCCAGATGTGGTCTCACCAGCATCTTGTACAGTTGCAGTTAGGATTCCCTACTCTTATCATCCAACACCCTTAATATCAGGGCTAACATTCCATTAGCCTTCCTGCTGCTACATGCTGCTCCCATGTGCTATCTTTCTGTGTTTCATACACATGTATCCCAACTCTCTTTGTGTTGCATTTTTCTGCAGTTTTTTCCATTTTAATAATATTCTATTCTTTTCGTTCTCCTTTCCAAAATGAACAGCTTCACAGTTTCCCATATTATACTCTATTTGTCAACTTTTTTTCCCATTGCTATTCTTGATCATATTGATAATTTAAGTCAATGAGCTTGTTTACTGCCAGAGGATGCGGGTGACTTTCTTCCTTTATTACTGACTACATCCCCACCATCTACAAATAAGGGATAGATTAAGTGCATCAGTAGCAAACACTATGAGTGAATTTTCAGCCTTTGAAGTGCCCCAGAGGAGATGGTCGTACAGTCATACAACACGGAAACAGACCCTTTGGCCCAAATCATCCATGTCAAACTAAACTAGTCCCATTTGCCTGCATTTGGCCCATTATCTCTCTAAATCTTTCCTATTCAAGTACCTGTCCAAATGTCTTTTAAATGTTGTAACTGTACCTGCATCTACCTCTTCCGCTGGCAGTTCATTCCATTAACGCACCACCCACTGTGTGAAAAAATGCCCGTAAGGTCCCTTTTAATTTTTTCTTCTCTCACCTTAAAACTATGCTGCCTAGTTTTGAATTTCCCTAATCAGATCAGGTTGAATCTAATCTCCTCATGATTTTATAAACCTCTACAAGATCACCTCTCCCCTCCCAAGCTCCGGGAAAAAAAGTCTCCCAGCCTATTCAGCAACTCCTTTTAACTCAAAGCCTCAAGTCCCAGTAACACCCTTGTCAATCCTTGTAAACTCTTTTCAATTTAATAATATCCTTCCTATAGCAGAGCAACCAGAATTGAATGCGATACTCTACAAGTCTAATTCCTGTACTACTGCAACATGACATCCCAACTCCCATAATCAGTGATCTGACCAATGTAAGCAACCATTTCAAACACCTTATTTACCACCCTGTCTACCTGTGACACCACTTTCAAGGAAATATGTACCTGAACCCCTAGGTCCCTCTGTTTGACAACTTCCCCAGGGCCCTAATATTAACTGTATAAGTCCGGCCCTGGCTTATCTTACCAAAATGCAACACCTCACATTCATTGGAATTAAACTCCAGCTGCCATTCCTCGGCCCATTGGCCCAGCTGATCAAGATCCAGTGCTGAGAGGAAAGGCAATGATTTCAAAATGTAAGGAGACCAATCCGCACATTCAAATAACAATGTGACACCAACAAGCAGCACCACTAAATCCAGGATGACCTCCCCCAGCAAAACATCATTTCATGAAAGTAAGTCAGGACACCCGCTCCAAGCCATCATCTCATCAGTACCAGATAAATTTTTGTAAGTTCAGGGAAAATCGAAGCCAAACACAGGGACAAATGTGTAGGCGTGGAGATGCCATGTCTGAATGTAGGGCAGGAAGACAAAATGACCCAGCAATAGGCAAGGCCATGGTTCCTTGTTGGAGTGTCAAAGTCAGACACGAGTCCCAGTCAAATGAGGAAACCATCCTAAATGGGGTGATGTTGAGGAGAAACACATCTCAGTTGAGAAAGTTATCAAGCAGCATCATACATGATGCTCCTCTAGCGTCAAAGCCACATCCACATTCTTGTTCTGAGAGTGGTTTTAAAGGAGATAACAGTTACAGCACATCAGGAAGCCTCATTGTTAGTCTGCAACCACAACTGTGAGAAAAGAGTTGACAAATCCGCATTGTAGCAAAATGTCACACTTACTGGATCCCGTATAGTCAGGAGACATTAGTATGTTTCAGAGACAGTGGTCTCATTAATGTGGAATCAACAGGAGTCCTATTACCTTCTTTCATGATGTTTGTCAGTTAAAGGTCTGTCTGTTTTCTCTTCGGGGAAAGAATGTTGTGATGTTGCTTCACAGGCCGTGGAGTTGAACACACAGAGTAGCATCTTGTTGAACATGTAAATGGAAAAACATTTAACATGTGAGGAAGAACTTGAGTTGATCAGGAGCTCACACAGTTCTCCTATGATACACAACCTCGTGTTTCAGTTAACAATCATTCTCATAGTGTTTGCTACTTTTATGACAGGAGCCAATAATACAGACTTACTATGCACAGTCTCATCCAAACAAAGAAGACTTACAGTGCAGAAAGAGGCCATCTGACCCATCAAGTCAGTGTCAACTTCTTGAAGAGCAACTCATGATTACAGTAACTAATCCACGATACCTGTACATCTTTGGACTGTGGGAGGAACTCAGAGCACTCAGCAGACATGGGAAGAATGTACAAACTCCACAGAGACACTCACCCAAGAGTGGAATTTAACCCAGTTCCCTGGTACTGTGAGGCAGCAGTGCTAACCACCAGGCCAGCCATGCTGTCTCATCCCCATCACAATCTCATTCCCATTAAAGTCTTGCCCCAGTCACAGCGTCATTCTAGTCACAGTCTCGTTCCTGTCACAGTCTCATCCCTATCACACTTCCATTCCTAGAGATAGTAAGAACTGCCCATGCTGGAGTCTGAGATAACACAGTGTGGAGCTGGAGGAACACTGCAGGCCAGGCAGCATCAGAGGAGCAGGAAAGCTGACGTTTTGGGTCAGAACACTCCTTCAGAAATGGGGGAGGGGGAGGCGGCTGTGAAATAAATAGAGAGGGGGAGGCGGCGATAGCAGGTGGATAGTGGAGCAGAGAGGTCAGAGAGAAAGCGGACAGGTCAATGAGGCGGAGATGGGGCGAGTGCAGACCTGGTATTGGATGAGGTTGGGGGTGGGGAGATTTTGAAGCTAGTAAAGTCCATATTGAGACCATTGGGTTGTAGGGTTCCAAGGCGGAATATGAGGTGCTATTCCTCCAGTTTCCACGTGGTGTTGTTGTGACACTGGAGGAGGCCCAGGATGGACATGTCGTCCAGGTAGTTGGAGGGGGAGTTGATGTGGTTCGCAACTGGGAGGTGTTGTCGTTTATCGCGAACTGAGCGTAGGTGCTCCACAGAACGTTCTCCGAACCTCCGCTTGGTCTCCCCGATGTAGAGGAGGCCACATTGGGAGCAGCGGATACAATAGACCACATTAGCGGATATGCAGGCGAACATCTGTTAAAGTGGAATTTTTTTTTGGGGCCTGGGATGGAGATGAGGGCGAAGGTGTAGGAACAGGGGTAGCACCTCCTGCGGTTGCAGGAAAAGGTGCCAGGGATGGTGGGGGTAGTGGGGAGTGTGGAGTGGACGAGGGAGTCATGGAGAGAATGGTCCCTCCCGAAGGCAGATAAGGGTGGGGAGGAAAAAATGTCCTTGGTAGTGGAGTCAGATTGCAGGTGGTGGAAGTGGCGGAGAATGATGCATTGGATCCGAAGGTTGATGGGGTGATACATGAGGACAAGGGGAATTCTGTCTTTGTTGTTATTACAGGGAGTGGGTGTGAGGGCTGAGGTGTGGGAAATGCGAGATATGTGATCGAGGGCGTTTCATTCCTGGGTCCTTCTGCACAGCAGCATGCTGCAATTTTTCACTGTTTAAATAATAGTCCATTTGCTGTTATTCCAGCCGAAACAGACAACCTCACATTTATCAACATTGTCCTCCATCAGCCAGACCCCTGCCAACTCACCTAACCTATCGATTTCCCTTTGCAGACTTTCAGTGTCTTCTGCATGCTTTGCTCTACCAGTCATTTTAGCATCATCTGCAAACTTTGACATACATTGGCCCACAACTCTAAATCACCTATGTAAATTGTAAACAATTGTGGTCCCAACACTGATCCCTGAGGCACACCACTAGCCACAGATTGCCAACCAGAAAAATATACATTTATCCCACTCTTTGCTTTCTGTTAGTTAACCAATCTTCTATCCATGCTAATGCATTACCCGTAACACCGTGCACCCTTATGTCGTAGCCTTTTGTGTGTCACCTTGTCAAATGCCTTTTGGAAATCCAGATACATCACATCTACTATTGTCCACCGGGCTCATGATGTCTTCAAAGAATTCCAGTAGATTTAGACTTAGACTCCTTGCAGTGTAAAAACAGGCCCTTCAGCCCAACAAATCCACACTGACTCTCACAGCATCCCACCCAGACCCATCCCCCATAACCCACCTAATCTACACATCCCTGAACCCTATGGGCAATTTAGCATGGCCAATCCACCTAGCCTGCACATCTTTGGACTGTGGAGGTAACCGGAGCACCCGGAGGAAACCCATGCAGACACGGGCAGAATGTGCAAACTCCACACAGACAGTCACCCAAGGCTGAAATTGAACCCGAGTCCCTGGTGCTGTGAGGCAGCAGTGCTAACCACTGAGCCACCGTGCTGCCGATGTGGTAAATATGACCTGCCTTTCATGAACCCATGCTACATCTATTTGATGGGACAATTTCTATCCAGATGTCTCACTATGTCTTCCCTGATTTAAAGATTCAAGCATTTTCCCCCCTACAGACATTAATCTAACAGACCTGTAGTTACTGACCTTTTGTATAATTCCTTTTTTAATTGGTATTGTCACATTTGCTGTTTTCCAATCTGCTGGAACTAACTGAGGCCAGCAAACTTTGTTAAATTACCACAAGGCTGGATCCTCCCCACGTTCCCACCCAACTCTTTCATTTAATTCTTCATCTCCCACATGATACCCAGAGCCCCATGTCTACAGCTCAGTTATGCCAAACATCATGATGCACTGTCCCACCATTGTAGATAGGGTGACCATCATGACCCATCACCCCCTGAACTAATCTATGCCCTCATATATTCTATTTTCTCCCACCCTTAGCGGTTGAGTTGACCTCTGTCACAATTATTATTGCCTACGTGTCCCAACACACTACCTTCAATCCCCCAGAATGAACTTCCCAACCCACCCACCACAGCAGTGAGTGCTAATAACGCCTCCTTGACTTTCAGTGAGCAGAATCCAAGGCTGACTGTGGCCTACTCTCCAACTGATTTAGAATAACACCTCTGACTGATGAGAGACCAGATCCCTGGCTGATGTCTGTGCAGCATCCTGATTAATTTGGTAATTCCGTGGTTGCGCTGGACCTGTAGGACTGATCATGGCCCACTCCTGACTGTAATGATAGGTAACCCCCGATGCTGGAAGCCCAAAACGGCTGATTGGGACTGTGTCCAAGCCCCTGGTCTGATATCAGCTGATCTATTTGACTGATTGTGGTCAGACCCCCTGATGGATGACAGTCCTGCTGGACTTGAGTGAGACAGTCCTCCTCAGGCTTTGGGATGCAGCCATTTGCCTGAAGCACGTGCAGTGTAATTGCTGAGTAAGCTGCAGTCGCATTGCACAGGAGTGAGATTGACGTAGAACAGTGCTGTACAGCAATATGTCCACTCCTTTGACCGGTCACTGCTGACAACCATGACAAACCTCTTGGCTTTGTGTCTGTGCTAAATGACATGTCAAGACAGAATCACTGTGAGCCATTAAAATCGTGGAGGGCACTGATACTTTCACTGGAAGGACTGCAATAATATTGGATCTGTGTGCATTGTAATTATATTGAGACTGGGTGGAATGTAATGAGTGGAACGCAACAATATGGGGCAGAATTTTCCTAGCCCCTGAATGACATGAGCAATGGTGAGTCAGTTGGGAAAATGTAGCAAAATTAGAAATATTAGGTTCTCAATGTTGAGGAAAAGCAATCAGACTCAGCAACTGAGTGTTGAATAGCAAGACAAGAATCCCACTAGTGAGTGGCAAGGGGCCGATTTGCATTCCATTATGACCTAATCTTGCCTCATTAAAATACAAAAGAAACAGAAATTGCTGTAGAAACTCAGCAGAACTGTCAGTATCTGTGGACAGAAAACAGAGACGACATTTCACATTCTGCAGAAGGGTCACTGGACCCAAAACATTAACTTTGTTTTTCTCTCTGCAGATCGTTAGCAACTGCAGTTCTTTGTTTTATCTCATTAATATGCAATTTTCTACTGTCCCACCTGCCTGATAGCACGAGATGTTGATAATTCACAATCTGTAGATGAGAGCAGGTACCCAGCAACTCCAGCTCTCCATTGTTAAATGTTATTTGTGTGGGTACTGTGACTGTTCAATGATCAAATTATTGAGGAGTTGCTTTGATTCTAATATTACCCACACAGGCTCATTGGAACCGTTCTCAAAGATCCAGGCACAGAAGCTGTTGTTGCCCTTGTGTTCGCTGCACTAGAGCTATTACATGAATGGATGAGGAAACTGCGTGTGGAAGCCCAGCACCAGCTACAACCTCCAGTGAATATGGAGCCATCACTTCCGGCTGAGTACCCAGCAAAAGAACCATCATGGAATGCGGTACAGAGGCATGATGGTCAGTGATACTCTAACCAAAGGAGATATGGTCAGTAATGTTGTACTCTACCCAGAGGAGTGAGGGGCAGTAACACTGTACTCTACCCAGAGAAGAGGCAAAGTAATGCTGTACTCTACCCAGAGAAACACCATACTCTGCTCATGGGAGAGAGGGTCGGTAACACTGTACTATACCCACAGCAGAGCGGGGCAGTAATGCTGTACTCTACACAGAGAAGAGGCAGTAATCCTGTACTGTATCCAGAGCTGGCAGCCAGATGCCATGACATGATGTAAAATGTACCCGCAGCAACTTCTTGCACTGGGGTAACTGAGGGCCATTGGATAGCACCTCCACATCAGGTTTCCACACAGGTCATGCCTGGGGCTTTTTCCTAATACCATGCAGACACAGGATACTGGTTGATCATCAGAACCTCTATTCTGGACAACTGGAGGATTCAGGAGGCTACAGCCTGGGCAATGAGGATCTGTGAGAGCACTAGCATTTTGCCAAGTAACAAATTGGGGTCATTCAGTATCACACAGTACAGTAGTATCAGCCAAAACAATCCAGGCAGGACCTCTCACTTACTGCAAATGTTTTGTTGTAGCTGAGGTGGGTATCTCCTGTGAAATCCCAACTGCACATGTGTATTAGTGGCTTAATCTTTCATATAGTCATGCTGTTTAGTAAAATGTAAGGCTACAAACAGATGGAAGTCTTCACAAAATCGATTGGTACCTCATTCAATCCTGACACAAGTTCATGTTAGTACAGATACTTTGGAAAGAACAACCATCACTCAGACAGGGTGAGAACATTGTGTGGCACTAAGGATGGTTAGCCTCTCTACACTCACTGTCGCACCTGCAGTGAAAATAACAATCACTCACAGCTGGTGGTGAAAGTGAACACATTTAGAAATATGATCAGGTATTTACAGTGAAGCATTAACTAGGCCACCTTTCTGCCCTCATCATGTTTTCTTGGTCTTTCCCTCCCACTATGTCAAGATACAATCCTAGAGGTTCGAGGCAGCTTGCTCTGCCATGGAGCCTTGGAGATTTGAGTGGGTAAGCCAGGTCTGTTTGTGGCTAGACGGAGCAGACATTCTGGGTGTGCCCAGCTCAGATGCTGGTTCACCCTCCTCAGCCTGTCCTCCTGCAGGTCTGAGGGTAGCAGCACGCAGGGTTGAGGTGGAAGGCCCAGGCACAATTGGAGAGAATATGTCTAGGATGGTCAGTATATGGTTCCTGCTTTAGCCTGGTGCCTACTGGCACCACCCTGTCTCCTTGAGATGACGAGGCACCTGGAATAAGCTCCATGTCCCTATGTCACCTTGCTATTGGTGCTAAGTGATGGAGTACAGGACTGTGCATAAATCCAGCAGACCCTGAGGGTGACTTACAGGAATGAGAGTCTGCACATATTCTTCAGGACTGGGAGCTGCAGGCTGGGGATAAGGACAGGGGCTGACAATTGTGAAGGGAGAGTGCAACAGGATTTACAAGTGGAGGACATAGTAATGCATCAAAGGGAAGGGGAGTAATGCAGGAGGGAATTTGTCCATGTTCAGAACATCATGGTTTCAACTGTGGAGAGCAGTGTGTGACCACACCTGGCGTGGACCCTCATATTCCAGGGGCTAGGGATGGTGGACAAGTGAAGACACATTTAGACAGGCTAGGGTGGGGTTCTGAGGAGTTGTGAAGCTTATGTGGTTCACAGGAAGGGCACCAAGAAAGAGGATCTGAATGCTCGGATAGCATTGGAGACGGGAAGCCTCTGGCCAAGGGTGTTCACCATCACCTTCCATTGTGCTGGGCACTGAAAGTGCACAATGAGAAAGAAAATGGCTGTGGCCACACTTGGAGTTGGCGGGGTAAGTGACTTGAACTGTGAGGGAGGGGTCTGCAAGACCTATTGATGTGACGGCCTCTCAAAGGGAAAGGACTCTGTGCGAAACCTAACACTGTACAGCTCACAGACCTGCCTATTCCCGGATAAGAGATAAAAGGTACTGCAGATGCTGGAGAATCCGAGATAACAAGCATGGGGCTGGATGAACACAGCAGGTCAAGCAGCATCATAGGAGCAGGAAAACTTGACGTTTCGGGCCTAAACCCGGATCCCTGGTTATCCCACTATATTGGCTGCCTGTCTGCTGTGTACTTCCCTGCCATAGAGAAATACATTGCCGACTATCTCATTCACACCAACTCTTTCAGGCACAGAGGACATGAAAGATTCAGTTAAGTGGAATGATAAGGGACAAAGATGTCAGCTGCACTCATTGCCCTGAAAACACCCTGTTCCCCTTACTCCCAGCAGCTGCAGCAGGCTCTCAGCACAGACACTGAATCATAGAATCCCTATATTGTTGCAAAAAGCCATTTGGGTACACACCAACCCTCCAAGAAGCACCCCACCCAGCCCCACATTTTACCATGTTCAATCCACCTAATCTGCACATCTCTGGACTGTAAGAGGAAGCCAGAGCATCAGGAGGAAACCCACACAGTCACAGGGAGAACATGCAAACTCCATACAGACACCACTCCAAGGCTGGAATTGAACCCCAGGTCTCTGGCATGATGAAGTAGCAGTGTTAACCACCGAGCCACTGTGCCTCCACTGACCCATGGAGCATCCTGTATGGACATGAAGTGCTGCTGGATGTTATGGTAATGACATTTGGGACCACCCAGAGAGACCAGATTTGAGGTAAAATTAGCGACGTTGATGAAAAAGGGGCACGGTTACATTTGGGGCATTGTCATCCATGCCATTAAAGTGCCCTGAATAGGTTCTCTTCCACCTCTCCATTCCACTAGAACTAGAATTGCTTCCACAGCCAGAATGGAGGGAACCTGTCCAGCAGTAGTTTGATGGGGTGACTCCCTGAGGAGCTTGTGCCTGAGAATCTACTTGCCAGATGCTAGCTGGCCTTCACTGGTGTGAACTTCCAAATGTCAGAGGAGGAGCAGATAGAATGGAGGTGGAGGGCCCAGTACTTTGGGAGAGTCCCTCTGAGAAGCCTGTGTGTTGCTACCCTCCAGCTGGCTGCCTCCTGGCACTGTTCTGTCTCCTTGTGTGTATGTATCACTTGGAGTGTGCATCAGCTCACCCGTTCCCCTGTTACAGTAATGTCAGTCCTGAGGACAATGGTGGGGGAGTTGGTGCGCAGGTGGGTGCCTCTCCACCAGCCCCTGAGGATTCTGGGCCTGGGTCTCTATGGCAGCTGCCAACCTGCCCATGGAGGCAGATGGACAGTTGCATGATTTGCTACACTGCTGCAGCTTCTGGGCAATGAGGGCCATTGCCGCCCACATTCCTGCCTGCTGCTCATGTTCCTCCCTGTGCATGTGGGTGAAGTCCCTTGTTGCTGACACCACATTGTCATCTCCTGCATGGGGCTGAGAGGTTGGTTGGTCTCCAACAGACCTCCAAGTACCTGTGCTCTGGGCCATTTCCTCCTCGGCCAGCCACAGAGCGGTCACAGTGAGGCACTCACCAGTATGTGCTCCCACATTCTCTAAGCCTAACACGACCACTGTAGTTTGAGTATATGAGCTGGTGAGGGGCACAGGAGGCAGCCTTGCTGATGTTTCCTCTGAGGCTTCAGTAATCTCATCCTCAGAAGTCAAGGAGGTGACTTCTGGGAGTGCTGGCTGTTTAACCACAGAGACCATGGGCATCCCATTAATGCCTACAATACACAAGGAAGAGAATGTGTCATGGCCAAAGGTTAGTAGTGATGTGTAATGAATGACACTGACAGTGGGAGAGTTCCTATGAAAGTCACAGTGGAATGAAGAATGGTACTTGGTTGACAGGACATGGATGTCTCAGAATTCCTGCAGGAGCTGTTCCGATCTCCTGAGTCAAGTGTTCTTTCTTTGTGTGAGTTGAGGATTCTAATGTCCTGCATCTCTTTACATATGTAGGCTTGCTTCGCCCTTTATGGGCTATCTTCTCCTGGACTGAAATAAAGGGAGGAACTGAGTGAATGAAAGTAGGTGACATATCTGATAGTGCTAGGGTAGGTGTGGGAATGGTGGTGAAGTGTTGCGAATGAGAGAGTGGGCAGTGCAGAGGTTGTGCAGGTTTAGTGACAGGGCTGGAACCAGACACAATCAAAGCCATGGAGTCGGGTAGTATTATGGAAAGTTTGGTAATGATATGGCAGGAAAAGTCATTATGTCTCATGGTGGATGTCTCTCAACCCAATCCCTCAAATTCACGTTAATGCTATTGACTGTTAAGGGGTGATGGTGCAATTTCATCATATTATACAGGGTCATCGCCTAGCTCCTGCAACCCACTTCTGAGGCATGAATATTACTAACCATTTATCAGCTCAAGCATAAATATTGCTTATGTCTTGTAATGCAAGAGTTTCCACCTGATTTTCATTGACTTCAATTTTTTTAGGACTCCTTGGGGTGACATTTAGTCAAATGCAACCTTGATATCAAGGGCAGTCACTCTCCCCTTACCTGGAGTATGCAGCTTTATTTTCCATCTTTGAGCCGGAGTCATAGTGAGGTCTGGAGCTAAGTGGGCCAGGTGGAATCCAAACTGAACGTCACAAGCAGGTTACTGCTTGACACTTGCTATTGGATAGTCAATGGTTTGCTCTATCACTTTGATGATGATTGAGAGTAGACTAATTGGGCATTAATTGACCAGGTGGATTTATCCAACATTTTTGTGTACAGGGCATAGCTGGGCATTTTTCTACTTTGTCAGGTAGATGTCAATGTTTCAGCTTAGATCAAGGGATCTGCTTAGCTTGGATGGCTGATTTTGTGATGCTACATTAAAACTAACAGCAAAATTTCAATTCCTGCACTGGCTAAGGTTACCATGGAAGACTGCTACTTCTTCAACCTCTACCCTTGCCTGTGGTAACCATCAGATTAAACTACTACCAGCTGCCTTCCCTTTAATAGGACAGCAGCGCTATGGATTGATAGCATTCTAATGACATTTCCCTTTACTGCAAGATTGGAATGATATTGTGACTGTATACAGTGGAACGTTCACAGAAATTGCTGGAAAAGCTCAGCAGGTCTGGCAAAACTGAGGAAGAGTCACTGGACCCGAAACATTAACTCTGATACTTTCTTCACAGATGCTGCCAGACCTGCTGAGCTTTTCCAGCAACTTCTGTTAGTGTTCCTGATTTACAGCGTCCACAGTTCTTTTGGTTTTTATTACAGTGGAATATTGTTGGGAACGGCTGCAGTTTAACTTTGTGCTGACCTGGTGTTGGCAAACTACTTTGAGACTTGCGACTGTTGTAACTTTGTTACATTTTCCCACATCTAAAGCACAAAGTGATTTATTCCATCATTTTAGCAACATCAGGACTGATTCTTGAAAGCACCTCTTTAATGTCATTCCTTGGAAACAGGTTTTAATTTTTATGTTTGAATATGCATCAGGAAACCAAGGATTGGTGAAACTTATTGATGTAAATGAAGGGATAGATAGTGCTGTGGAATAGCAGTAAGTCATATATCCGACCTTTCAAAAATTATACAAATTTGATTTCCGAAATGCATTTGTGTAGATGGAACTGGTAGGCAAAGTTCACCCACATCCTTTAAATCGAGATCAGTTAAAATTAAAACAGTATTTTATTTCTGATGGAGCACTGAACAAAGATTATTAACAAATTAATAAGATGGACTACAAGGCATTTCCTGTGTCTGTAATAACTGGTTCTGATCTGAACCAGGAGAAAAGGGAGCTGCTGTTTTGCAGTTTTGAATGGCATCGAAGACCCAGTTGATTTTACAACACAAGTTTTAATCAAATAAACTTGAGGATAAGGCCATTTGTTGAAAGTACTAATACAAAGCTTTGTAAAGGTTGTTAAAAGCATCACAAAGATTTTACGTTAAAAGTGTTGTGAATTATAGCTCCATTTATTATCTCTCAAGTCTACAGCCAGTTTTTAATGACTATTATAATTCAAATTCTCCCAAATCCCTGTGGACCTTAGTGTATTGATGATTAACACAGGGACATTGAAATGTGTTTTAAAATAACTTATTATTGCCCATTATTTGATGGAAAATGTCAGCATTTCTAGGCCATTAGTATTAGGAGTTGATACAAATTCTTGGATCTTTTCCTCATGGACGTAACTCTGTGTAATTGCCGTGATGTCCTGTAGTTAAAATGGCAATATCCGATTTAAAAGACATTTTTAAAAACCTCTGCTTTTCAAGCATCAGAATTAGGGACAAGTGAAATTAAATTATGGTCTGAAACTTAATTTACATGTGCCACCCTGTCTAGCGTTTAGAACAACAACAACAGGCATCTAATAACAGTGAACAGAAAGATCACTGACAGATTCTCGCAGAGACCAAACTGTGATAGCGATCATGCACTTATTAGAGTCACTTATTGCCTGGAAGGAGAGTCTTCATCTCTTTGAGCCCCGCCTTCCCCTCGTGGAGCAAGTCATTCAGACCCACTTGCTTAGTCAGATTTCATTATCTACCAAGTTTATTTCTAATTTTCTTTAAAAATCATTGGTTGTACTCTCACCTCTTCATTATCACCGGGTCCCACATTAATACAACTTACTCCGTAAAAATGTTTCTGTTCCTGACACCTCTTAAATCTGATTCATCAGATTGTGAACAGGAGCGAATGCAACATATTCCAACTGTGACAGGTCCCAGACTGTAATAGGTTCAGAACTGTGACAGGTTCCAGACTTTGACAGGTTCAGAACTGTGGGCAAGGTGGCTTAGCATGACTACCTCACAGCACTAGGGACCCAGGTTTGATTCTACTCTCCAGTTAATGTCTGTGTGAAGTTTGCACATTCTCTCCGTGTCCGTATGGGTTTCCTCCAGATGCTCTGGTTTCCTCCCACTGTTGAAAGATGTACAGGTTAGGTGGCTTGGCCATGCTCAATTACCCAATAGTGTCCAGGGATGTGCAGACTCGCTGGGTTAGCCATGGGAAATGCAGGGTTACAGGGATAGGGTAGGGGTGTGGATCTGGGAAGGATGCTTTTTGGAGGATCGGTGTGGACTCGATGGACCAAATGGCCTGCTTCCACATTGTGGAGATTCTATGATTCTATGTAACAGGTTCTGGATTATAACAGGGAACAGTTTGTAGGAGGGTCCAGACTATGACAGGGAAATTGACTGTAACAGTTTCTAGCCTATGACAGGGTCTAGATAGTAACAGGTTCCAGACTATAACAGAGTACAGACTGTAACAAGGCCCACACTGCTCCAGGGATTATACAGTGCCAGAGTTCAGACAGAGAGAGGTTCACGCCGTTAGACCGGCAGAGACTGGATTGTAAGAGAGACCAGACTGTGACAGGTTCTAGACTGTATCAAGGTCCCGATGGAGGCAGGGTCTAGACTGTACTAGGATTCGGATTGGAATAGGGTAAAATGTGTGACAGGGTTCAGACATGTGACAGAGTCTAAACAGTGATCAGTTCCAGACTGTAAGAAGTTCAGACTGTGACAGGTTCCAGAACGTAACAGCTCTAAATGGCGATCAATACCAGGCAGTAACAAGGTTCAAACTGTGACAGAGTCCAGGCAGAACCAGAGTGCAGATGAAGCCAGAATCCAGACTGTAAAGGGTCTAGACTGTGACAGCGTCTAGTCTGTCAGGGATCCAGTTTGCTACTGTGACAAAGTAAAACTGTAACATGATCCAGGCAGGCTCCAGGTTTAACAGTTTCCATATTGTGACAGGGTCTAGACTGTGACAGGGATCAGGAGGTGATAGGTTCCAGATTGTCACAGGGTCTAGAGCATCAGTGCTCAGATTATGATGGCCCCAGATTGTAATGGATACCAGACTGTTACAAGGTTCAGACTTTGACAGAGTCCAGACTGTAACTGGCTACAGATTGTTTCAGAGATAGTAGGAACTGCAGATGCTGGAGAAACTGAGATAGCAAGGTGTAGAGCTGATTAAACATAGCAGGCCAAGCAGCATCAGAGGAGCAGGAAAGCTGATGTTTCAGGTCTAGACCCTTCTTCAGAAAATCTGAAGTATTGTATAATCCCTGGAGCAGTGTGGGCCTTGTTACAGTCTGTACTCTGTTTAATCTGGAACCTGTTACTGTCTGGACTCTGTCACAGTCTAGAAACTGTTACAGTCTATTTCCCTATCATAGTCTGGACCCTCCTACAAACTGTTCCCTGTTACAATCCAGAAAATCTGAAGAAGGGTCGAGACCCGAAACATCAGCTTTCCTGCTCCTCTGATGCTGCTTGGCCTGCTGTGTTCATCCAGGTCTACACCTTGTTCTCCCTGGCTACAGATTGTGACAAGATCCAAACTGTGACAAGTTCCAGAGTTTAACAGTGTCCTAGACAATGACAGGATCCCAGAGTGTAACAGGGTCTAGACTGTGACAGGGGTAAGATGGTAGCATGATTCAGATTATAACAGGGTTCAGACTGTAACAAGTTTTAGATTGTGATAGCTTCTATACTGTGAAAGGGACCAGACTGTGACAGGGTCTAGACTGTGATAGGGAACAGACTGTAAGAGGATGCATACTGATAGAAAGTCCGTGCAGTGACAAGTGCCGGACTGTAACAGGGTTCATTTTCTGCCAGGTATCAGACAGTGATAGAATCCAGGCTGAATCAGGTCTAGATTGTAACAGAGTTCAGACTGTAACAGGGTCCAGACAGTGACATGTTTCATAGCATGACAGGGTCTTGCAGGAAGAAAAGGAAGGACTGTAGGAAAAGGACTAATCAGCCATGATTAACTAAAGAAATAAACGAGAGTATCAAATTGAAGGTAAATGCATACAATGTGGCAAAGACTAGTCGGAAACTAGGGGATAGGGAAATCTTTTGTATGTTTCAATAAGATCCCCCCTCATTCTTCTAAATTCCAATGAGTGTAGTCCCAGTCTATTCAATCTCTCCGCATAAGCCAAACCTCCTAATTCTGGAATCAACCTAGTGAATATCCTCTGCAACCCTCCAGCGCTACTACACCTTTTCTCAAGTAAGGAGGTCAAAACTATACACAGAAATCCAGGTGTGAAGCCATGTAAAAAGCTATAAAGGAAAGTAAGATGAATTATGAGACTAAACTAGCTCAGAATATAAAACCAGATAGTAAAAGTCTCTACAAATATATAAAACAAAAAGGGTAGCTAAGGTAAACATTGGTCCTTTAAGGATGAGAATGGGGATTTAATAATGGGAAATGAGGAAATGGCCGAGGCATTGAACAGGTATTTTATGTCAGTCTTCACAGTGGAGGACCACAAATAACATGCCAATAATTGATGACAAGGAGGCTATGGCAGCTTAGGACCTAGAAATAATCATTATCACCGCAGACGTAGTGGTTGAGCAAGCTAATGGGGCTAAGGGTAGACAAATATAGGAAGGATGTGGAAGCTTTAGAGAGGGTGCAGAGGAGATTTACCAGGATGCTGCCTGGACTGGAGGCCAGGTCTTATGAGGAAAGGTTGAGGGAGCTAGGGCTTCTTTCATTGGAGCGAAGAAGGATGAGAGGTGACTTGATAGAGGTTTACAAGATGATGAAACATAGATAGAGTGGATAGTCAGAGACTTTTTCCCAGGGCGGAAATGACTATTACGAGGGGGCATAATTTTAAGGTGATTGGAGGAAAGAATAGGGGAGGTGTCAGAGGTAGGTTCTTTACACAGACAGTGGTGGGTGCGTGGAATGCACTGCAGGCAGAGGTAGTGGAGTCAGATACTTTAGGGACTTTTAAGCGACTCTTGGATAGGCACGTGGGTGATAGTATAATGGATTGTATGATAGTATGCAGGATTGTTTGATCTTAGTAGGATAATAGGTTGGCACGACATTGTGGGCCGAAGGGCCTGCACTGTGCTGTATTGTTCTATGTTCTATGTAAATTTCCTGGCCCTGATGGAATGCATCGTAGGCTTCTAAAAGAGATGAGGATGTATAAATAGCAAATGTGCTCATGGTAATTTACCTGAGGGGTCAATAGAGAGGGCAAGGAAGAAACGAGAATAAAGGTTTGAGGGATAACACATTGTGGAGATGGAGAAACACAGCAGGCCAGGCACCATCAGAGGACCAGGAAGGAAAATTTTCTGAAGGGTCCTGACCCGAAATGTCAGCTTTCCTGTTCCTCTGCTGCTGCCTGGCCTGTTGTGTTCCTCCAGCTCCACACTGTGTTATCTGTGACTCCAGCATCGGCCGTTCTTACTATCCCTGATAAAGGTTTGAGGGGTTGCCTAGACTAGAAGCTGAGCCTGTGACTCACTTTGTAAAGTATAACTTGGATTATCTTTCATCCTCATCTGAATTGCAAATGTGTGGTGGAAATGAAATATTACTGCCAGTACACGCAGTGTCGGCCAGATGAAGATTTGCTTTCCTCTGATGGAGAAGGTTCAATTAGTTAGCAATGTGAGGACCTTTGAGGAGCAATTGCATTAGCCAGACGCTTACACAGAACAGGATAAAGACATCTGTAGTCACAGAATTCTGCAACTGAACCTTATGCCATGACCAATTCTTGTCAATTAAAAATCCTGGCCACAAGCAATCTTGTTGGTCATTATAAATTCAACACAGTCATCACAGGTGACCTTTGAATATTATCTGATGCCAGAGTGTAGGCCACAATTCATGAAGAAAATCTAAGGTCTCAAAGGCTGCACAGGGGCATGGAGCTGCTTTACTCTCGCATTGAACTGTAAGTGTTTGACAACATGCTTGGATATTCAATGTTTTCTTAGGCGATGTGGGGATGGGATGTGACAAAATTTCATTATATTAACTGCACTGATAATGTCGTACTGTATTTGCCAGATATGGCTTGTGGTGTTACATTGGAACAAGGTCTCCTTTGTCAAACATCCATGGAGAAGCATTCTATGATCCCTCTTGTCAGAGTCCACCATGTCCCATTGTATTGAGGGCAATGCTAAACCATTGTTTATGCGTGTTACAAATCTTAACTGCTCATGTTGTTAAGAACAAAAACAGAAAGTGCTGGAGAAACTCAGCAGATCTACAGGGCATGTGTGGAGAGACAAACAGAGTTAACGTTTTGTGTTCAGTGACTGTTTGTCAGAACTGAAAATAGCTAGGAAGGGTGTTTTTTTATGCTGATGGCGCAATGATGGGGTGGGGCTGTTGAGTGTGATATCCAGAGAGAGAGAGAGAAAAGAGATTGCTGATGAAAAGCCAAGAGATACTCATCCAAAATAGGTCCTAGTTGTGTGAGTGTGGGAAACAAAAATGAAAGAGTTTGCTCTCATTCTGAAACAATTAAATACATTATTTTGCCCTGAAGATTGTGAGGTACCTTGAATGAACATGAGGTGTTGTTTCTCCAGCTTGTGTTGAGCCTCACTGGAACACTGCAATAGGCCTGAGACAGCAATGTTGACATGGGAACACAATGGTGTGTTCAGGTGACAGCCAACTGGAAGCTCGTGGTCATTTTTACAGTCGGAGCATAAATGTTCCACAAGACAGTTACCCAGTCTGTGTTTCATCTACCCAATGCAAAGGAGACAGCATTGTGAGCAGTGAATACTGTAGAGTAGATTGAGTGAAGTGCAGGTAAATCGCTGTTTCTCCTAAAAAGTATGTCCGAAACCTTGGATAGTAATGAGAGAGATGGCAAATGGGCAAGTTTTGCACCTCCTGCAATTACATGGGGAAGTGCT
Organism: Ginglymostoma cirratum; assembly: GCA_024137785.1. Classification (NCBI taxonomy): domain Eukaryota; kingdom Metazoa; phylum Chordata; class Chondrichthyes; order Orectolobiformes; family Ginglymostomatidae; genus Ginglymostoma; species Ginglymostoma cirratum. The sequence goes on along the minus strand of JAHRHZ010000210.1, from coordinate 684,147 downwards.
CTGGGGATGAGGGGAGGTGTTAGGGGTGGAGAACAGCAGACCAGACAGTCCCAGAGGGAACAGTTCCTATGGAATACTGGCAAGGGAGGGGTGGGAAATATGTGTATGGTGGTGGCATCCCTCTGGAGGTGGCAGAAATGATCCTCTGCATACAGAGGCTGGTGGGATGGTAAGTAAGGACCAGGGTGATCCTAATAATGTTGTGAGAGGGGACGGAACTTAAGCTTAAAGAACAACCTCTCATAGAGTCATTGCGCTGTACAGTATGGAAACAGACCCTTCAATCCAAATTGTCCATGCTGACCAGATATTCTAAATTAATCTAGTCTCATTTACCAGCATTTGGACCATATCCCTCCAAAACCTTCCTATTCATGTACCCGTCCAGATGCCTTTTAAATGCTGTAATTATGCCAGCCTCCACTACTTCCTCTGGCAGCTCATTCCATACATGCACCACCCTCTGTGTGAAAAAGTTGCACCTTAAGTTCCTTTTAAATCATTCCCCTCTCACCTTAAACCTAAGCCCTTCAGTTTTGATCTCCACTACTCTGACCTTGGCTGTTCACCCTTTCCTTGCCTCTCATGACTTTATGAACTTCTATAAGGTCAACTCTCAGCCTCCGACACTCCAAGGAAAATAACCCCAGCCTATTCAGCTCCCTATAGCTCAAACCTCCAACCCTGGCAACATCCTTGTAAATATTTTCTCCATCCTTTCAAATTTAACAAGTTGCTTCCTATAGCAGGGAGACCAGAACTGAATGCAGTATTCTAAAAGTGGCCTAACCAATGTCCTGTATAGCTGTAACATGACATCCCAACTCCCTATAATCAATGCCCTGACCAATAAAGGCAAACGTACCAAATGTCTTCTTCGCCACCCTGTCCATCTGTGACTCAGCCTTCAAAGAACTATGAACCATCTTCCGTTCAAGTACCATACTTCTGGACTCAACAATGAGTTTAACAATGTCAGAACATGATATTCCTTCTCCATCTTTGTTACCCACCCCATATCCCTATTTGTATGAGTCGTGTTTTGTATGAGCTGTTCCAGTATAGCCAACTCATTTCAAGCATTTACACTTCTCATTAGCGCCTCACCCAGCATTTCCCTTGCCCTTGGCTTATAATTAGCAAACTTTTTGTTGGCTTATCTCTTTTCTCTCTCTCTCTCTCTATCTGTCTCTCTCTGGGGACTGCTTCCATGTACTTTATTCACTACCACTCACTCTGTCATCAACATAAGTACCACCCTCTCCTAGCTATTTTCAATTCTAATAAAGGGTCACTGGACTCGAAACAGATGCTGCTATACCTGCTGAGTTTCTCCAGTATTCTCTGTGTGTTTCTTTTCAGATTTCCGGTTCCATAATTCTTTGTTTATATTTTCATGTTACGAAAAATCTGTTTTCTTCCTGATATTCCCCACACAGATTGATACGAACAGTGACCTATTATTCACCCACAGGGGATGTTAGCAACACTGTGGCTGTGGTGTTATGAAGGTTCAGAGAAATGGAGGAGGATCAGATGCACCAGCACTTCCAGTGACTACTGCACAGTCTTCGCATGAAGAAGTCGCAGCTGAAAGGTCCTTCAGGATATGGAGGAGGTACACAAAGCTTAGAATCCATCACCCTCAATGCCACTTCCTCCGGGTGAGCAAGGCACATTGCTTCCTCAGTCTGAGCCTGTCCTAGGACACCATCACACAATTGTGCCAACTGCTTGAGTGGCATATACAACCTAAAAACCTGAATATGTGGCCAAGTTATTCCAGTAGCATCAAGGTGACAAATGCATTAACTAATCAATAAATATACAAGTGAGCTGCGATCATTTGTGCCAGGTATCCTCGAAGTTGCCATGTGCCTATATCATTTGATAACTTTCAGACACTTGCTGTGTTTCAAGAGCCGGATATTTTACCAGAATGGTTACTGGGGGACAGGGTTACCAGCTGCACCACAACTGTTGACTCTGTTACATGGCCTCCTGACTGATCACAAATAGAATCAGCCCGCTTTTCCACCAGGGCCATCATGGAGCAGATGATAGGCCTTCTGAAGATAAGGTTCCAATGCTGGAATCAGACTTGGAGATGCCTCCAGTACAGATCAGACAGAGTGTGCTGTATAATACCAGCATGCCATGCTTTGAACAACTGGAGCAGGCAAAGAGGAAGTGTGATGGACACTGATGAGCTGGGAGATCAGCAACACTCTTCCGAGGAAGAAGATAAGGTCATTGATCAGAAGGAGCATCCCCTTCAGCAAGACAGATTGGTACAGTGTCAGGTGCAACAGGCCAATCACCTGAGTCCAATTGATCTGAGCTGGGTGAGGTCATCAGTGATTGATTGTAACTTTGTTGTTGCTTGAAAGGCAAGTTATCTTGTTAATTCCCAGAAGGAAATTCAGCTTTTTTGTTGGTTCATTTTTCTTGCTGTTCAATAAAAGTGAATGTTTTTGATGGTTTGGAGGCTAAAGCCTATGATGCTACCATATTGAACATTGATGAGATGTTATGCTTTAGGGAAAGAGAAGCACTCCCTCAGACAGGGTTCTAACATTGGTATGGTCCTAAGGACAGGTAGCTTCATTCTTACACCTACAGTGAGTAGGATAGTCAATCAGACACATGGTGATATATGGAGTGTATGGTGATGATTGTGTATATGTGTAGATTGCAATTATGCAATTCTAATTCCAGTGAAGTGTCACCTGTGCCACCTATGTGCCCTCAGAATTTTTTTTTCATTTCTTTCCCTCTACATTCCTGGCTGGATATACTTGACCTGATGCACAGATGGGCTTTAAATAGGGTCCCAGAACTGACACTCCCAAAAGATCCCAATAGTGGTGAGTACTTCCACTGCGGTGAGCTCATGTTAGTGCAAAGTGTGGAGGCTGTAGAGTTGGGGTGTAAAGGTAATTAAGAGAGAAGCAGATCATCATGAGATAGCTCGTTAGACCTCACAGGGAGCAAATTTCCATGAAACTCACTGAAATGAACATTTAGATAATTTTTGAAAAAATTCAACCCAATATTATTACACTCCACCCAACCCTAACATTATTACACTTCACCAAGTCCCAACGTTATTACCCTCCATCCATCCCAAAATTATTACTCTCCATCCAGTCCCAGTATTATAACACTCCATCTAGTCCCAGCATTATTACATTCCACCAAGTGCCAATGTTATTATACTCCAACCAGTCCTAACATTATTGCACGCTATCCATCCCAAAATTATTACTCTCCATCAGGTCCCAGAATTATTACACTCCATCCAGTTCCAACATTATTACGTTGAATCAAGTCCCAATATTGTTACACTCCACCCAGTCCCACCATTCTAACACTCCATCCAGTCCCATTATTATTACACTCTATCCAGTCCAAACATTATTGCACTCAATCATGCCTAAACATTATTACACTCTATTCAGTCCAAATATTTTTACACTTCAGTCATCCCAAAATTATTACGTTCCATCCATAGACCATAAACAGTACAGCACAGAAACAGGCCCTTTGGCCCACCATGCCTGTGCTGACCATGATGTGATTTTAACTTCATCCCATTTACCTGCACATTGTCCTTGTTCCTTTATTCTCTGCCTGTTCATGTGTCTGTCTAAATACCTCTTAAACTTTGCTGGCATATCTGCTTCTACCACCTCCCATGACAGTATGTTGCAGGCACCTACCTCTGTTTAAAAAACTTACCCTGCACATCTCCTTTAAACTTTACTCCTCTCATCTTAAACCTATTTGTCCACAATTGACATATCCACCCTGGGAAAAATGCTCCAACTATCCATCCTCTCTAGGCCTTTCTTAATTTTATATACTTCTATCAGGTCATCTCTCATTGTCTGATTCTCTAGCAAAATCAATCCAACTCTGTCTAGTCTATCCAATAGCTAACACACTCCAATCCAGGCAACATTCTGGTAAGCCTCTTAGAATCCCTGCGCTGTGGAAGCAGGCCATTGGGCCCGCACTGATCCTCCGAAGAGCATCCCACCTACACCCAACCCCCTACCCTATCCTATCTGTGTAACCTGCACTTCCCCCATGGCTAATCCACCTAGCCTGCACACCCCTCAACACTATGGGCAATTTAGCATGGCCAATCTATCTAACGTGCACAGCTTTGGACTGTGGGAGGTACCTGGAGCACACATAGGAAACCCGCACAGACAGTCGCCTGAAGGTGGAATTGGACCCGGATCCCTGACACTATGAGGCAGCAGTGCTAACCACTGCGCCACCTTCTCCAAAACCTTCATATCATTCTTATAGTGCAGTGACTAGAGCTGCATACAATACTCAAAATGTCACCTGACCAAAGTCCAGTCCCAATATTATTATACTCCACCCAGTCCTAACATTATTACATCCATTCAGCCCCAACATTGTTACTCTCCATTGAGTCCCAACATTATTATAAATCAGCCTGTCCCAATGTTATTACACGTCATCTATCCTAAAATTAAATGCACTCCATCCAGTCTCAATATTATCACATACAACCCAATGCCAACATTATTATGTTCAATGCAGTTTCAACACTGTTAAACTCCATCCAGTCCAAGAATTATTAAATGCCACCCACCCCAATACTACTGTAGTCTATCCAATCACAGTGTCATTGCAGGTCACTTAATCTCAATATTTTTTCCCACTCGTCCCAGTTACATCCAACAGCTGCTAGTCATATATTCCACTTCATCTAATCCCAAAGACTCAGCACTGTTCTCAGCCACACTATCAACCAACTGTACTCAGTTTTGTTCAGCTACTCCTAGAGCCAACAATACCCACTTCATCTTGTTGCAATATGATGCAAATGCATCCTGTCTCAATATCATTAAATCACAACAAGTCTCAATATTGCTGAGCCATATCCAGTTTCAGTATTGGTGAACTCCTTCTCGTTGCTGCCCTGTTCTATAGCTGAAAGCTTTCTCAGAACAGAAGATGATCATTCAGCTCCTAAAGCTGGTTCAGCCATTTCATTAAATTATTGCTTTTGACCGGATAACTGCTCTATTTCCTTAATATTTCACCCACAAAATAACATCAGTCTGTCTTTTGAACTGAAATTGTACAGCATCCTGAGCTTTTTGTGAAACAGAAATTCAAAAAGTTCTTAACCTTTGAGTGAACATTTTGAACTGTTGATTCCCGTAATGCTGTTGGTGACTTTTTTACAATTTGTAGGCAAGAGGAGATAGATCAATTGGTGAGTTTAAGAATAGTCTCAGTGGGAGAGGCTTCGCTCTTCAACAACAAGTTATTCTTAAACAGCACCATGAATGTCATACAATATCTCGAGGCACTTCACAGAACAGGTAAATAAGCAACGTTTGACCAAGCAACCTAAGCATATATTTTGGCTTGGTCAAGGACGTGCATTGTATGGTGTGTCTGAGAAGAGTAAAGTGACTTGTCGAGCTAGAGTGGTTTAGGTTTGCAAATCAGGAGCTAAGGTCCTCAGCAACCAAAGGAGCATTGAAAATCGGGAATGTGCAAATGGACATGGTTAGAGATACTCAGAGGCTGAAAGAAGTTCCAGAGATGGGATGGATCATTTGAAAGCAAGGAGGAGAATTTATTGCCGATCCCTCTACATGCCACTCAGAATCTTGAATGTTTTACTCCTCATTTGTATAAACTCTAATGAATAAAGATCTAACCTGTCCAGTTTTTGATAAATCAATCCCGTCATAACAGCAATCAGCCTAGTGAATCTATTTTGAACTGACTCCAAATGCCTGTATATCATTAAGTACAAGGTCCAATATTATATACAACATTCCAGGAGTGGCCTCTCCAGCACCCTATCAATAAGCACTAAAATTCTATTTGCCTTCTTAATTACTTGCTGCACCTGCATGCTAATGTTTTATGTTTGATGCACACAAGCCTACAAATGCCTCTGTAATTTTCCCTCTCTCCATTTAAACAATAGTCTGCATTTTGATTCTACCTATCAAAGTGCATGACCTCATGGACAGAAGGTTATGGATTTTCACCTGACATTAGAGATCTGAGCACATGAAACGGATCCACATTGTTCAAGGTACCATTTTGTATAGGGCATCAAACCAATATCCTTCTCAAATGGCTTGACTTGAAAGAGGTGAGATCTGATTAATAATTCTTCTTCAAATAACAAGACTAAAGAAGTGATCAGGTGATTACCCCATTCTGTTTGTGGGACCTTGTTGTGTACAAATTTGCTACATTACATTTCATTGGGTCTTAAGTGCCTTAGAGCTACCTGAGGTGATGATAGCAATCTGTAGATACAAATTCTTTGGGTTAACTAATCAGGAGGTATGTGTGTAAATTTAAAAATGCCTATTGTCACCAATGATTGGATGATCCTTTAGCTAAAGCTAACGTTATTCATTGCAATAATTGAAATACAATAACCCACAATCAACACTGGATCATGTGTAAGGACTGAGAGAGAACTAATGATCTTATCCCTTCCTTCCAGGTAACAGCTGAGATATCGAGGTTTTTGTGTATGTGGTAAAGGTAAATATTCCTCTCAGTATGACTGGAAGTGGACCTTGACCATCTGGTGAATCCACTAAAGTTTGACATTCATTCACTCATGTGTGGTGTCTACTTGAAGGCAGCTCCATAACATATTGCTTGTTGATTCTTCAAATTGAGCCATTTTCTTGACAGTTTAAGTCAGTAGTGGTTTGCCATCACCTCACATTCCCAGGGCCTGGTCAAAGAGCAGGTCCTCAGTCCACCTCAGCCAGAACAAGAATTGAGCATACACTTGTGACATTACTCTGAATCATGTGCTAGCTATCGAACCAACTGGCTAACCATCCCAGTTTTGACTTATAGAATTTTTCAATGGCTATGGTGCAGAAAGAGAACATTCAGACCATTTTTTCTGTTAAATTAATAACTTACTAATAAAACTCTATCTAGTGAAAGACTTTGACTAAAGTATATTTTATAAATAAGTAAACTTACTTTTCCCCAAAAAAATACTGCAATGCACATTGACTTGTAACTGAACAGTTACCCATCAGAGGGTAGAAAGGGTTATCTAAACAGTATTAACATTTCAGATGGCTCCCACCCACACAGTGGTATTTTGTTCCTTTTATCATGTTGACTCTAACTTGCTTATTATTCCTGTATTACTCCCAGACTTCTGATTACAGGTGCATCACCTGACCCAACCAGACTGTGCATTAATGTATTTTAAAAGATAAGATTAATGATAGCAATAATAAAAGCATTAATTATTGTGTAACTGCTATTCAATAGCAGTATTAATAACAGCAATGCTTTGATGAAGTATTAAAATACAGTAGCACTGGTTTTAACACTAAAACAGATCTCTCAGATTTTGTAGTGATATTAACAGTGAAACTGTCAGTGTGGGTTGTCATTGCTCCACTGAAACTGACTGCAATTTCAGCCATGTGCAGGGTAAGGAGGATTTACAGAATTATTGTAACTGAGTGTATGCTCCTCCAGAGGGTGCAAGTCTAGAGGTTCCTACAGACTGCAAAATACCTTGTAATCATGAATTGGCCAAAAAACTCCATTTCTGTACTCTTGGTTTTGATGTAAAAAACCCTCACAAAAGTCGATATTTCTTAAAACTGAGTCAGTAATGTATAGAGATAGTAGGAACTGCAGATGCTGGACAATCTGAGATAACAAGGTGTAGAGCTGAATGAACACAGCAGGCCAAGCAGCATCAGAGGAGCAGGAAGGCTGACGTTTTGGGCCTAGACCCTT